>RJWJ010049518.1:0-10210 GCA_004363605.1 Indri indri | reverse complement strand
GCCCCTACGAAGATGGACTGTGAGCGGAAGGCACTCTTTCCAGGGACCCTGAGGACCTGAGAGAGTTTGCGGAAAGCAGAGCCTACCTAGGACCACATGCACAGGCCCCCTTCTGGATGCTTACGCATGACTCAGGATTCTTGTCAGAAGATGAAAGGATTACCCCAGGAAATGCCCTCACCACCCCCCAACATGAGCCTAGCGGAACAATGACACCCACCCTCCCCCCACCTTCTGGATCCACATGAAACCCAGCCCCTCCTCTTCCCTCCCCCCACCCCCACCACTTCAGGGCAGACTGTGGCAGGCAATTTCTCCTTCCAGGCCATCTGGCCTACCCAGTGACTAAGAAGGCCCCATGGAGAAGGAAAACCTAGTGCAGTGGATGCCTCATGATGCTGACCCTGATGGAGGGGGGAAGTTTTCTGGCAGAAAAGCCTCATCCAGAAGAAGAAAGGTCCAGGCTCTCGCCAAACATGGAGAATGAGAAGAGCTGCGGGGGCAAGGTGTCTGTGTAAAAGCTGGCTGCCGGGCAGCAGAAAGCGCTGCCAAACGCCAAGGGGATGCTACCTTGGATGGCAGAGCTAGCCAGAAAGGCCCCTGTGGAGGGAAGGATTTTCACCCAGCATAGTCTCTGCTTCTCCACCATCCAGCCTCAGTCAGAGAAGGTAGACGTGAGCTTAGGGAGGACAAGAGGCCAAAGGGTTTCAGGACTGGCTTCCTGGCTTTCTCTGCACACGTGTCACTGGCACCGGGAGTTCCAGGTGAGGTGGTGGTTGCCGTCGGCTTCTGCGTATGGGAGGGGTGGCTCACCCCCTGTCGTGGAGGCCATTCCTACACTTGCTGGTGTTTTGTGCTGCCCGCAATTTCCCCAGGATGGAACCAAATCATGCCACCATGAACCAGGAACCCCAAGGAAAACGAAAGGCACCGGGCCCCACATCCACAGCGGACCTCCCCCGAGGGCCTCACCACCAGCAAAGGTGACTTCAGGCGGCCCATGGCCCATGTGGCAGACGACTTGATCATACCAGCCCACACACATACTCTGACTCTCTCTCTCTCTCTCTCGCTCGCTCTCTCGCTCTCTCTCTGTCTCTCTCTGATTCCCCGCAAGAAAATAATGAAACGAAGGTGGTGAGGAGAGGAGGTGGCACCTGTGTGGGCTGGTAGAATCAACTCGTCTGCCACGTGGGCATTGGGCCACATGAAGTCACCTTTGCTGGCGGTGAGGTGCTCGTTGGCGGTCCGCCGCGGATGTTCGTTTTGGTGCCTTTCATTTTCTCTGGGGATCCTGCTTCATGATGGCATGGTCTGGTTCCATATGGGGGTTTGCGGGCACCAAATGAGACCAGCAAGTATATGAACGACCTCCACGACAGGTGTCGAGCCACCCCTCCCACACGCAGAAGCGGACGGCAAGCACCACCTCACCGGGAACTCCCGGTGCCAGCGACACGTGTGCAGAGAAAGCCAGGAAGCCTGTCCTCCAAGCCTTTGGCCTCTCACCCTCCCTAAGCTCACGCCTACCTTCTCTGACTGACGCCAGATGGTGGAGAAGCAGAGACTATGCTGGGAGAAAACCCTTCCCTCCAGAGGAGCCTTTCTGGCTAGCTCGGAAATCCAAGGTAGCATCCCATTGGCGTTTGGCAGCGCTTTCTGCTGCCTGGATGCCAGCTTTCAGACCGACTCCTTGCCCCCAAAGTTCTTCTCATTCTCCAATTTTGCTGAGGGCCTGGACCTTTCTTCTTCTGGATGAACCTTTTGTGCCAGAAAAATTCTCCACTCCATCAGGGACAGCATCGTGGGGCATCCACTGTGTGAGGCTTTCCTTCTCCACTGGGCTGTCTTAGTGGCTGGGTAGGCCTGATGTCCCTGCCTATCAGCCCAGTCATGACTTCTGCCAGCCAGGGATTGAAGCCTTAGTGTCAGTGCCAGATCGGTGGGTCCCCTGAGTCTCAAGGGCTGAGCGGTAGCACTCCTTGCCTGCCTTTGCCTTCTAAGGCAGACACTGTTTCACTTGGTGTCCACATTCCTTTGGTTATTTTCTTGGGGGAGGGTGGGGATACAGGCTTGGCATTTACCTGGGGAAGTGTGGGACAGTGGCGGGCCTGGAAGGAGAAAGTGCCTGCCACTGTTTGCCCTGAAGGGGGGGGGATGAGGGGGAACAGGATGGACTGGGTTTCCTGTGGGTCCAGATGGGGGGCAGGGGGTGCCATTGTTCCACTTCGCTGAGGTTGGGGGGTGATGAGGGTATTTGCTGGGGCAATCCTTTCATCTTCTGACAAGAATCCCGAGTCTTGCCCAGGCCTCCAGAAGGGGGCCTGTGCGTGTGGTCCTAGGTAGGCTCTGCTTTCCCCAAACTCTCTCGGGCC
Organism: Indri indri; assembly: GCA_004363605.1. Taxonomy (NCBI): domain Eukaryota; kingdom Metazoa; phylum Chordata; class Mammalia; order Primates; family Indriidae; genus Indri; species Indri indri. Next base: position 7,835 of record RJWJ010049518.1, on the reverse strand, counting down.
CTCAGGGATACTGGAAAGAGTGCCTTCCCCACACGGTCGGTCTTGGAGGGGGCCGATCCCACTTGGCCTAACAGCCTCTGGTACAAAAGGCTAATGTATTTGTAAACAAGTTGGCATTGAAAAGTTTTCTTACCAAAACACACTGGTGTAGTTCGCAGATTCACACGGAAAGACTGGAAGTGGAGACAGCTGTTCCTACACTTCCAGAAGACGTGAGAGGACCCAACCCTCATGGAAACAGTCCTGAGAGTCGTGTATTGGGCTGGAAAAGCTCACGAAATAAAGAGGTGTCAGGTTCTCTTAGAGCCAGGAGCCAATTAAGGGAACTCATTTGAAAATGCATTCCTCGTATTGCTAGGTCTTCTGTGGACCCTCACTTTTGGAAAGTGAGCTGAATAAAAGCATAGCGATTGTGTCAGTGGCCAAAAGGGGGACTGTGCATGTGTTCCTAGGCAGGCTCTGCTCTCCCCGAACTCTCTTGTTGCCCTCAGGACCCCTGGAAAGAGCACTTACACCTCAGGGTCGGTCTTCGAGGGGGCCGATGCCGCTGACACGAGAACCCTCTCCATCCCAACGCACTGCTGGCATGTCAGGTCTTAGGCAGGCAGCCCTCTAGTCCCATTCGCTCTCCCTGGGACTTGCGAGCAGACAGTACAGGCAGCAGCCCCTGGCGATTAATACCGCAGCAGTACCTGGTGGGCCCAGTTCCCATGAGGCACGGGGCACCTATGTCGGTGGACTGGCACCTTCTCTCGGGGCCTCAGGTAACTAACTCGCTGTGCCCCACGGGCCCCATCCCCACTAAGCAGACTTCATCCGTGCCGCCGTGGCAGGAATGCTCGTCCCCGGTGTTTCACGCTGGCCCTGATCCCAGGAGGAGGGATGGGAATATTTCCCTCTCTCCCTGAAGGGGGCCCTCCGCTGGGTGCTGGGAACACACCCAGACCTCTGTTCAAAGGGGGCCTGAGAATAAGACCAGGAGTCCGGGCCCCTTGGTAGTGGTCCCCGTCCCGCGCACCCTCATTCTGCCAACCCGGACACCCCAGCCAGTGCGATCTCGCCCTCGATTCCCGCTGCCGCCATCTGCACCCCGGTGGCAAGTCCCCGATCGCCCTGATCGCCAGGTCGCCTTCCACCAAAGCCACCAGAGCCTCTAAAGGGGCCCCCTGACAGCTTTGCCCGGCGCGCGGACCGACCTCACAACTGCGCATGCGCCAGACGCGTCACAATCCCAGCCACTGTTGCTTAGTGGTGCGTCCCTATGGCTACAGCCCTCTGTGGCCAGGCCAGGGCGTCCCTGTCAGGCTTTGGCCTGCCCTCTCCAGGATGGCAGGCAGGGGATTCTCTGCGCTTACCAGGTGATGAGGAGGGGGGCCCAGTGGGGTGAGGAAGCCTCCATCGCAGCGCCCAGGAAGCAACACGGGATCCATGGACAGGTCACCCCTCATTGCCTCACGCCCGCCTGCCGGCTGTGTACGTGAGTCTCTCCCACAGTAAAAAGTCGTCTTGCCTGTGACCTGGAATGCTGGAATGACCATGTGCCCATGTGCCCTTCGTTACCCAGGGGTCCTACCTCGCCGAACCCCTAGCCCCGCAGTATGAGAACATGCCTGGATGCCTGTGGCTTCACAATGAGGGAGAGACAGAGAGCGAGAGAGAGAGAGAGAGAGAGAGAGAGAGAGAGCGAGAGAGAGAGAGAGTATGTGTGTGGGCTGGTATGATCAAGTCGTCTGCCACGTGGGCCGCGGGCCGCCTGAAGTCACCTTTGCTGGTGGTGAGGCCCTTGGGGGAGGTCTGCCGGGGATGTGGGGCCTGGTGTCATTCGTTTTCCATGGGGTTCCTTCTTTGCGGTGGCATGGTCTGGTTCCATCGTGGGAGATTGAGGGTGCCACATGAGACCAGCAGGTGTAGGAACGACCTCCATGACAGGTGGTGAGCCACCCCTTCCATACGAAGAGCACCACGCCAAAGCCGACGGCGACCACCACCTCACCCAGAACTCCCGGTGCCAGTGACACGTGTGCAGAGAAAGCCAGGAAGCCGGTCCCACAACCCTTTGGCCTCTCGCCTTCCCTAAGCTCACGCCGACCTTCTCTGACAGAGGCCGGATGGTGGAGAAGCAGAGACTATGCTGGGTGAAAATCCTTCCCTCCACAGGGGCCTTTCTGGCTAGCTCTGCCATCCAAGGTAGCATCCCCCTGGCATTTTGCAGTGCTTTCTGCTGATAGGCAGCCAGCTTTTACACAGACACCTTGCCCCCGCAGCTCTTCTCATTCTCCATATTTGGTGAGAGCCTGGACCTTTCTTCTGGATGAACCTTTTGTGCCAGAAAACTTCCCCACTCCATCAGGGACAGCATCGTAGGGCATCTACTGCATGAGGCTTTTTTTCTCCATGGGGCCTTCTTAGTGGCTGGGTATGCCCAATGTCCCTGCCCATCTGCCCAGTCACGTCTTCTGCCAGCCAGGGATCGAGGCCTTGCTGTCAGTGCCCGATCGGTGGGTCCCCTGAGTCTCACGGGCAGAGAGGTAGCACACGTTGCCTGGCCTTTGCCTTCTAAGGCAGATGCTGTTTCACTTGGCGTCCACCTTCCTGTGGTTATTTTCTTGGTGTAGTGGGTGGGGATACAGCCTCGGTGTTCCCCTGGGAAAGTGTGGGACAGGGGTGGGCCTGGAAGGAGAAATTTCCTGCCACTGTTTGCCCTGAAATGGTTGGGGTGGGGCGGGGAGAAGATTGACTGGGTTTCGTGTGGGTCCAGCCTGGGTGGGGGGGGGGTTCTCTGTTCTGTTCCATTGATTCATGTCTCTGTTCTTGTGTCAGTATCAGGCTGTTTTTGTTGCTATAGCCTTGTAGTATAGCTTGAAGTCTGGTAAATTGATGCCTGTCAATTGGTTCTTTCTGCTTAAGGTTGCTTTTGCTATATGTGGTCTTCTCTGGTTCCATACGAAGGTAGAATTATTTTTCCTAGATCTGCGAAATGTGATGTTGGTATTGTTACAGGGATTACACTGAATCTGTGGATTACTTTGGGTAGTATACACATTTTAACAATGTTGATTCTGCCAATCCATGAGCCTAGTATGGTTTTTCATGTGTTTATATCATCTGCTATTTCCTTCCTCAGTGTTTCATAGTTTTCCCTGTAGAGGTCTTTTACCTCCTTAGTTAAGTACACTTACTTTTCTTTTCTACCACAAGCAAGAATATAAGTTTAAGCAGGGCAAAGACCATGTTTGTTTCCCTTCCGTATCCCTCAGAACTGGAATGGTGTTTGACTCATTTAAATCCAGATTTGTTGAATGAATAAATAAATGAATACCTTTGTGCTTTCTAACCCCCCCGAATTAGAATATAGGTCTTATACATCTTATAACTCTATTGCTTAACAAGTACCTCAGAATCTGCCAGAGAGTAAACTGTCAAATGTTTGTTCAACTGAGTAGAAATGAAATCCATTATCTCTATGAAGTAATACTTTTTCAATAGTTTAAGTCCTTTTATACCCAGATATAGAAAATGGTATTTCAGTTCATTAATGAAGTAACAATGGCACCCAGATTTGTCACAGCTCTTTGTTCCATATAACTACTTTTGGAAAGTGGGAAATGATCCACCAGGGAGGACAGTTCAGCAGTATATCAATAACTGTGTCACATGAAGAGTGTTTAGTGCTTAAATAGATTTGGAAAACCCTAAATTAAATCAAGTTCAACACATTTCTTTATAATTGAAATTCTTAGAATCTTTAATTAGCTAATGTACATTTTGAATCTTCAAGTAAGAGCTATACAATAATACTTCATTTCTCAAAGTTCTTTGACCATGAAGCACTTCAATATATATTTAGAAGAGGTTTAACATAGAGACTGGACATGGATTACAGGGTTTTGAGGGATTTGGCTCTGATCTCATTATTGACATCTTTTCTCCTCTCTCACTAAGTTCTGGCCACTGTCATGCTTTTACTATACTGGGGTCTTTGTGCATGCTTTTTCCCTCTGCCTGGAGTATTCCTCTGGTATGGCTTTTTTCTCTTTATTTCCTGGTCTTCAGTGTAAAACCTTCTTCATCTGAACTTTGCCAGTCTAAAATCAGTTTGCCTGGGATGTCATTCATGGCTTCCTTTTTTTTATCCTTCACCTGTTTATCATAATCTGTAGTTAAAAGTTGTAGTTACATTTGTGTCTTATATTTTAAAATACTCCTAACTTATTTTGTCTTAATATTATCTTCAGGAGATAATCCATTGTGTAGGTGTGCATTTCTAAATTCCATATTGCAAACATTATCAATGGTTGTTTTACTTTTCTTTTCTTTTCTTTTTTTTGTAAAAATACTCCATTTGAACCTTATGTCCTTGAAAGAAAAAACATTTTAGTACTACTTTAAGCAACACAGGTGTAGTGATAACAGCATGAGGTAGAGAGGGGAGGAGATTAGAATAGATGGGCTTTGGCATTCAGGCCCTGCTGTTTCAGAGGTATGGGCTGTTTCTTAGAGAGTAGTGCCTGTCATTATCTTTAAATTGTTTACTTCATTGAAATATTTCATTGTCATCTCTTGTTTCCCTCCCTAAACTACCATCAACATGTAGTTCTATTTATTTACAGTGTGCATTTGTAAAAATGTAACTTCTTTACTGTTATTTCCTCAAGCAGAAAATAATAGCACAGCCTGCTTCAGAATTTACACTTTTTAAAACAAAACAGCTTTTCCCAATCAGCCCATCAAAGGTTTGTCTGGCTGCCTTTCTTCTTTTCCTACTTCTCTTTGTGTTCTCTTTCTTACTCTCTCCCTCCCCTTTCTAATAGAACTCAGCTGTACATATGGCAATTAAGCTTTGTGATATTTGAAAAAATACAGCCCCAAACCAGGAATAAAAAGTAAAGGATTTTATTTTCATTTGTGCTCATCAATTTCAGGAAAGATGTAAGGGGAAACTTACCTGTATGTTCTTTTGAAAAGTTTTAATGTTATAGACAATAATGGACACAAGCAATCAAGGTGTAAAATATTAAAAGATCATAGCCAATGAAAAAATAATAACCTTGGAGCAAAATACTCTGAAAAGAACCATCCTTAGTGTCTAGAGTCTTAGATAGCAATCTTGGAATGATAATGACCTGAAATATCTCCCCTCAAGGCTGGAGTGAAGCATTCTCTCTGTTCTGTTTCTTTCTTTTTCTTCCCTCCCTTCTTTCTCTCTCTCTCTTCCTTTTTTTTTTATAACACAAGGGAGGGCAAGATTCTGAGGCAGAGAAGGATTTGGGTATGTGTCAGGAAAAGTGTTGCTGTGATTTTCTCTTAGGGTCCTCCACTTTGTCTTCCTTATGGTTGGCTTTTTCTCCGCTGTGCTGATTATTTTAGCATGTAGAAAAAATTGGCTGCAGCTAGAAAGTTGTCTTAAGAAATGTGAACCTTTGAGGGTATTCGAGCATAAACTTAGACAATTCACAGACACTGGGAACAAATCAGAGTGAGACTTGGTCCTTTATCTACTCTTTATGCTGGATACATTAACATCCTACAGAAAGCAGAAATCTGACTTTAGCATATGTGAATATCCAACTAGGTTGCTATCTTGTGTTTTCTCATCATTTATATACATGTTTGTGTGTGTGTGTGTGTGTGTGTGTGTGTGTGTGTGTCTGTCTGTCTGTCTATCACATCTAAAATCCAAAAGATTATACAGGTTAATAATAGATTATTTAATATTTTGGATCTTTGCTAATAACTGAACTTTATAATCTCAGCACACCTATTCTAGACTGTGCAAGTAGGCAGTTTTGCTTTAAAAGTAGATATAACATGTTTCTGTATTAGAAATGTTTGTAAAATATCTTTTGAAGACATGTTTGCATGTGTATGTGTGTATAAAATTTGAGTGGTCTGCCTTTTAAAATGAATATTACATGTTGGGAGCAGGAGGCTTTATGAAAGATGTTGATGCTTATGGAACATGCTTGTGAGATCAAATATTAAAAATAAGGCTGGCCGGGCGTGGTGGCTCACGCCTGTAATCCTAGCACTCTGGGAGGCTGAGGCAGGTGGATCATTTGAGCTCAGGAGTTCGAGACCAGCCTGAGCAAGAGTGAGACCCCGTCTCTACTAAAAATACAAAAGAAATTATCTGGACAACTAAAAATATATAGAAAAAATTATCTGGGCATGGTGGCACAAGCCTGTAGTCCCAGCTACTTGGGAGGCTGAGGCAGTAGGATTGCTTGAGCCCAGGAGTTTGAGGTTGCTGTGAGCTAGGCTGACACCATGGCACTGTAGCCCGGGCAACAGAGAGATACTCTGTCTCAAAAAAAAAAAACAACAACAACAACAAAAAAACAAGTCTGGCACACAACAGATGTTGACCTAACTAATTTAACTAATTTAACAAAAGTTTGAGTACTTACTGGGTATCCAACATTTTTGAACCCTGGAAATGAAGCAGTGAAAAAACTACATCAGATACCAACCCTCAGAGCTCTATGCTTTGGTGGGGAAGACAGATAATACAAAGTAAATTTCCAGGTGTGACAAGCATCATGAATAAAAATACAGCCAGCTAGGAGTATTCAGTGTTACATTGTATGGTGACTGTCTGTTAGTGGGGTCAAGATAAGCATTTCTGAAGAGGTTATGTTTAAGCAGAGACCTGAATGAAGTGAGGTGCAATATCAAATCCTGGGGAATGCGCAAACAGTGAGGGAAAAAGCAATTGTGAAGTCCCTGTGGAGGGAATGGACTTAGTGTGTTCAAAGGAAGGCCAGGGAGATGTAGATTAGTAAGCAAGGGAGAATTTCAGGAGACTCCGGGGAGTTTGGCAGTTTTCAGATCATGTAAAGTCTCGTAGGCCCTTGTAAGGACATTGGATTTTCTTTTATTTTATTCAGTTTATTCTGTGTTTGATGGGAAGCCATTTTAACAGCTTTTAAAAGGCTTGGGTCACGGGAATGTTGTGGCATTACTGAAAAGATCGTTCTGCTTACGTTATGATAAACTAGGAGGAAGAGGGATGTTGGGCAGGTGTGAAATTGGTGGGCAGGTTTAAGAAGCATTTGCACTGCAGTAGTCCAGTGAGAAATTGTCTTGAATCAGAATGGTAGCACTGAGGGCTGTAAGAATCAGTTGAATTGAAAGTGTAGTACATTTCGAAGGTAGAACTGATAAAACTTGCTGAGTGATTGGTTGTATATGAGGGGAAGAAGGAAATTAACCCTAAGTTTTTCAACAAGGGGTAAATGGGCCTTTGAAAATATTAATAGCACCTGTATACCTTCTGGCATGAGGCAAATTATAGCCATATACAGAACTGTGGAAAACTGGGAGTAGAGGGATTTGGGGAAGACTTAACAGGTTAGTAGTGGATATCATAAGTTTGAGATGCCTGTTTGCCATATAAATAGAGATATTGAGTAGGCAGTTAAATATAAGAGCCTGGCATTCAGTGGAGAAGGCTATTTGAGTCAGAAATCATCTCTTTATAGAAGACATCTGAAGTTGTGAGATGGTATCAGAACACCTGAAGAGTGATGGTGAAGAGAGATACGGTCTAGCTGTTGAGGTCTGAGTCGCTCTAACATGAAGTCAGGAAGGAAAAACAGAAACCACCTAAGAATATAGGAAAGGATCTGCAGGGAACTGGGAAGACCATGAGGGGTATGAAATAAATGTGTTTTAAGAAGGCAGTAGGATCAAAATGCCAGCTGCATCTACAGGGTTTAAGTTGGATAAGGATTGAGAATTAGCCATTGATTTAGCCTGATGGTCATTTCAGCTGATGGGATCAAACTGATAGGAAGGGAAAGTTGAGTCAGTAGAACATTGGAAGCTATAGATGC
>RJWJ010049517.1:0-10219 GCA_004363605.1 Indri indri | reverse complement strand
AAAAAAAAAAAAAAAAAAAAAAAAAAGCTGGAAAGAAGAGGCGCCTATCATCACGTCGGAGAGAAGCCAGGACGAAAATGCCCAGTGCTGACGTGGGTACCGCGGATGCGCTCACGCCTAAGTACCTAGCAGGCTGTAAACCCATACGGTTCTCTGGACGCCAATCTGGCGATAATTCTAAAATATCTTTAAAATGTGCAGCCCTGGGACCCAGCAATCCTGTCATCAATGTACCCACAGGAAATAAGCCAAGACATGGCCACCAAGGTATCCAGTACAGTTTTGTTTCCATTAGTGAAAGAGTGGAAACATCTCTCACATCAACAGTGGTTCAACTCAAATGCACCGTGGGTGTCGTTACGCAGACATTACAATGGATGGAGCTTTGATAGCACAACAAAGTGACTATAATCAACAATAAGTTAGGGTACACTTTAAAAGAACTAAGAGTGAAACTAGAATGTTCCTAACACAAAGAAATGATAAATGCCTCAGGTGATGGATACCCCAATTACCCTGATTTGATTAATTCACATTGTATGCCTGTATCGAAACATGACAGGCACCCTGTAAATAAACTATTATGTATCCAATAATTTAAAATTTTAAAAAATAAATAAAATGGATGAAGCCTCAGATGAGCATCACTAATAGGATGTGGAGTGAAAGGAGCCAATGTAAGAGAATTCCATACAGTCCTATTTATCTAAAACTCAAAAATAGGCAAAACTAGTCTATCTTGTCGGAAGTCAGGCAAGAAGCCATGTCAGCAGCAGGGATGGGGGCAATGGGGACGGGAGTCCAGGGGTGCCGGCCAGATTCTACTCCTCAAGCTGTGGGGGCTCCCGGGGGTGCGCTCACTTTGCATGTTCACCTAGCTGTACACCTGCAACGTGTGTACTTTTCTAGGGATGTTAAACTTAAAGTTTCAAAAGAATGAAGTACCGGTTTATTTACTGATATAGGAAAATATTAACTGTATGTCTAATTTAAAAAAAAAATACACCAAAGTATTTTAGAATTTTGTCCCATCAAAAAGAAGGGGGAGGCTTCTTCTATACAAGCGCACGTGCACACACACACACACACAACAAATCCTGAAGGACAGATCTCAAAACATTAATGGTGAACCACGGTTATCTCTAAGAAGTGGGATCACAGATGATTTTTCCCATGTCCTATATATATTTCCTCTGATCTTCCTACAGTGAAAATAAACTATTTACAGAAAAGAGAGAGACCAAAAAAAGAACTGCACGGTATGGCTGTGGACAGCAGCAAGCCGAGAGAGACCCCAACCACAGGAGCAAGGACGCTCTTCAGGTGCGCAGATGGGAAGCCACACACCTTCCCGTGGGAGAAACCAGGCCAGCGGAGTGGGGCGACCTGCGCAGACTCCCAGCTCTGCCCCTCACCACAGGCCTGGCCAGTTCCTTGGCCTCTCTGAGCCTCACCTTCCCGCAGGACAGCAAGGGTTACACAGGTCGTGATGTCCTGGCCTGACCGGGTCAGTTGTCACAGTGGCTCGTACACACAGGATCCCCCAGTCACAAAGGAGACATGGAGGTCCAGGGAGGCTGGGCCACTTCCTCGCCTCACACCGCAGGCCTGCGAGGGCCTGTCTTCCCCAGGACCGACCCACAGAGTCCGCTCCCCGACTGCAGTGTGGTCCAGAGGCCTGACTCCTGGTCCTGACCTTGGGAAGTCCCCCCACCCCTGGGCCTCAGTGTCCCAGGAATAAAAGGAGCAGGCTGGACATTGCCGTTGACCTTGGGTAGCCTCCCTCGGCCCCCACGCCCATCGGTCTCATCAAACCCCCAGTGGAACACAGCAGCAGGAAAGGTGGGATGGCTTGTCCAGACGGGAAGTGACCTCACCGGATGAATGACAGGCCAACATTCCATGGGGAGCCCCCACCTGCTGGTGACCTGTGGGGTCCTGGGAGCCAGGAGTGGGTGGGCACATGGAAGCCAAGGAGGAAACAGGATTTACTGCGGAAGGCCAGGCACATGGCAGACCCCCCGGCGGGGAAGTGACTTCATCTCACACTCTGTCCTCTTTGCTTCCGCCCCTGGCACGGGAAGGACTTAACCCTCAGAGGGCCATGTTTCACCAGGCCATAGCCAACTCCACACAGGCCAGGGCAAGAGTCCAGGCCTTCCCTTCTCCCCACTCCTACTACCCCCAACCCACGGATGAGGAAACTGAGGCTCAGAGAGGCTAATAGCAGGGCAGGTCCTCCAGCACCTTTCCCACTACACTGAGCTGCACAGAGGAAGGCGGTGTTAACTAAAGGTCAGGAACTCAGGGAAGGCTTCCTGAAAGAGGAGGCAATGAGTTGGGCCTTGAAGGATGAGCGACATTTGACAGACAGGCAGGAAGGAGGCACAGCATAGAGAGAGGAACGCTTGGCACTGTGGAGAGCCTCCTAGGACATGCTGAGGTGCTTGCAGGGCGGGGTTGGGACAAACCCCACAGGCCTTGCAGACCATGCCAGGATTTCAGATGTTGTTCTGCAGGGTGTGAGGTGCTGCCCAAGCTGGGCAGTAGAAGAGATGTATGACCACAGCCTGTGTCAACCTACGAGGGTTGCTTAGAGGAGGCAACGTGAGCAAGGGTTAGATATTACTCCAGGGCCCAAAACTCAGCAGGCCTCGCCCTAACTCCCCATCAACCCCAACTAAACTAAAAGAAATTCACAGTGCCAACAGTACCATGTGGCAAGGTCAGTACCAGGCACCAGACCAATAAACTAGCAGGGTGCTGAGTGCACAGGCTGCCTGGGTTCGAGCCTCATCTCCACCACCGGCTTTATGACCTGGATGGAAACACTTAACCTCTCTACGCTTCAACAACCTGTCAAATGATGACCATAACCATGCCCACCTCTGAGGCTGTGAGAACTGTGAAAACCCCTGTACGGGCCACCTAAGCACCTAGGCCAGTGTTTGGCTAATATTCACTGCTACATCATTTCTCCAAATACCCCTGCAGGCTGCAGACCTTGGCTGATCTGACCCACCAAGAAGCTGAGCAACTTGGCCTAGATCACCTGGCAAAGACAGTGAAGCCGAGATTCAAACCTGGGCCTGTCTGGCCCCGAATGCCCAGGTGCACCCCAGCCCATCAGGCAGAACAAAACCTACGGCACTAAAAGCTCGACCTGCCAGCCTGGCTCTGCAGGCCGCTGGGCAGCTTCTGGCAGGGAGGAGCTCCACCACCCCAAACCCCCAGTGGCAGACGGAGGGGCAGGGAGAAAATGCCAGGGCACAGGAGAGAAAGAAAAATATTTTTAAGTTTCTCCCTCTTCCTGTTTATCTATCCCCTCCATCCCAAAGTCCTGGTAGCTGTTTGTTCAGGGAAAGTCCTGCCAAGAGTGACATCCTGCCATGCAGCTGCCCTGGGCCAGGCTGCCCCTGCCAGCCTTGTGCCGGAGGCACCGAGGCCCACCTCCCTGCAGACCCCTGCCCAGCTTGAGAGGCTACTGTATAAAGGGGTTTTCAGCAGAAGCTGGAGCCCAGGAGGGGACCTGTCACCAATCAGCTCCATGCTCAGGCCAGAGACGTGACAAGAAGGATCCGTCCCCTTTCGCCCTTCCATCAGCTCTCCCTTTGCTGCGACAATGGGTCTGGTTGTCATCTGTGGTGTATGTATCACGGTCTGTAAACCTATATCTTGCTCTTGCCCTATAATCCTATCTTTATCTCCTCAATAAACCTCGTTTTCGTTCTTGCCTTAAAAAAAAAAAAGGGAAGAAGGATTCAAGGAAAGGACTGTAAGCCTGGTGTTAGAGAAAGGGCCAGAGCCTGCGCTGGGCCAGGAACACAGGCACACACTGTGCGGCCAGGCAGAACTGGTATCCGATCCCGGCTGGCCAATGACTTGCTGTGTGACCTTGGCCAAGTTACTGAACTTCTCTGAGCCTCGTTCCCTTATCTGTAAAATAAGGATAATGTTGACACCTGCCTCAGGGATACGGTGAGGATTACATGAGACGATGTAAGAAAAGGGCTGTCACTTGGTGAACCTTAATAAATGTTGTTTACACTCACTCTCACCACCAAGCTGATACCCTCACTCGCACCCAAAGATGTGAGGTGCCTTTAAAATGTGCTCAAAAGAACAACTACAGCCTTAAAAAGGAAGGAAATTCTGACACATGCTATAACATGGATGAACCTTGAGGACATTATGCTAAATGTTTAAATAAGCCAGACATAAAAGAACAAACATTTTATGATTCCACTTATATGAAGGACCTAGAGTAGTCAAATTCACAGAGATGGAAAGCAGAATGGTGGCTGCCACGGGCTGGGGGAGCGGGGTGGGGACTTACTGTTTAATGAGTATGAAGTTTCAGCAGAGGAAGATAAAAACATTCTGGGGACGGATGGTCGTGATGGCCACAGCAATGTGAATGTGCTTAATGCCACTGCATTTTACAATTAAAAATGGCCATATTGGCAAATTTTATGTATATTTTGCCATAATAAAAAAAAATTAAGGACTCATTAAAAAAAACTTTATGCTCATGTTCATTTCTGTCCCCACCTTGGAGAGTTCAGGGTCGAGAGTCGGGACAGAGATGGGAAGAGCCAAAGGCACCGCCGCCAGGGAGCTGGCACAGACGGGGAGCCGTGCAGAGGGGGCCGAGGAAATAGATCCACACGCTGCCTGGGGGGTCCGGGAGGCTTTGAGAGGCCCAGACGGAGCTCGGGTCTGAGCGAGGCAGCTGCACACACCTGCCTCCACCAGGAGCACAGGTGAGAGGATGTGTGCAGAGCCCGCGCGTATCTTCACGCACACGCGCTGTCCCAGGCCCGAGACGCCAGCACAGCCCACGCGTACCTACCGCAGGCTGTGCCTGGCCAGCCCGCAGCACCAGCGTCCACCACACAGCAATGCCTCCTCGTCCCGCCCAGCGCCCACCACCAAGGAAGGCGAAGGGCAGCGATGGCGAAGGAGGCTGGAGGAAGGAGAAGACTGCGGCTTAGTGGGCACACCCGGTGCGACCAGACCCGGCACACGGCCCTGCAGAGCCTCCCACACCGGATTGACCGTGCTGCCCACGGGGCTGCAGCCAGGATGGGGGAGATGCGTAAGACTGGGGGTGAGAGCAACAGGGGGTTAGAAAGGCTCAGTGACACAGGACACTCGAGTCACCATGTGACCCTGGGCAAGTCCCTTCTTCTCTCAGACCCTCTGGAACTTCCTCAGTTTCCTTCTCAGTAAAATAAGGATTCTGCCCCATCACCCAGCAGTTCATTCCTGGGTCTATGTCCTAGACAAGTGGGTGTTCACAGTCACCAAAAGACACAAAAATGTTCACAGCAGCTTTACCCAGAATCGCCAAAAACTGGAAACAAGGCAAAGGTCCCCTGGCAGGACAGAGACTAAGCAAGTGGTGGTATGTCCGACAGTGGATTCTGCACGCAGAGAGAGGAGCAAACCTCTGACACCTGCAGCAACATGGGCGACTCTCACAGCTATGTGGAGGGAAAGGAGCCAGATAAAAACAGCTCACCTGCGTTAGTCCCTTTATATAAAGCTCGAGGTCAGGTGGCCAGAAGAGTGACCACTTGCAGAGCGGGAGCATTGTGGAACTGACTGGGAAGGGACACCGGGGAACCTTCCAGGCACCAGAAAGGTTCTACATCTTGATGTGGGTGGTGGTTACACAGGTGATACATCTGTGACAATTCGTCAAGCTATGCCTTGACTATCTGGAAATTGTATCTCAATTTACAAAACAAAATAGCAACAGCTAATAACTCATCCTCCGCCTTCCCCTGAGCACTGCAGTGAGGCTATACTGAGAGGCTACGTACAGAGAGGCCGTCACAAGTGTTGGGCTGTAGGTAAGAATGCTGGGCTGGGAGTCAGAAGGACCAGGGTTCAAATCCTGATGTTCCCTCCAACGAGATATTTTATTTTTTTGTTGTTTACCAGATATTTCTATTACAAAAGTTTTGTACTTACTGTCATAAGTCAAAGATCTATAAAGAAAAAATTTGTGCCCTTCCCATCCCCCTCAAAGCCTACCTCTTAGGCCTCTTTACACAACACACTTTTTCCCTTAACAGGACAACAAAAACGCCCCTACCAGCCAACACACGCAACGCCGGCCCTATCTGTTCAATGGCGGCGTGTCACTTCATTGTATCCCTGCTCACTCAACAGACAGCTGGGAAGTATCTACGTCGTCAACCAGACAGGCACAGTCCTGGCCCCTCACGGAGCAGACCTTCCCCAGGAGAGAGAAAGGGAGGGCGGGAAAGAGTAAACAAAGGAACACAATTACGACACACCGCGTACACTGTGCCGCGGGCCACGAGGGGCTGAGAGGCTGAGCTAGAAAACAGGAAGACAGGAAAAGGACATGTTTGAGATACGGAGGTCACAGAAGGCCTATGCCAGCGGGCCCCCTGGCACGTCATTTCTGAAGCGTGAGAGAAGAGGCAGGACGACTTTGAGGTGTTTGGCCCGAACAACCAGAGACGTGGGGATGCCACCAAGCGGGCCAGACGGAGGGGGAAGCAGGTGTGTGTGAGGACTGGACAGACGGGCAGGGGGCCGCGGTCCCGCCCCTGCCGCAATCCCAGAAGGAAGCGGCAGGCCTGGGGGCCCTACGAAGAAAGAGGAACTGGTCCTGAGGCTTGCAGGGGATACTCCAAAAAGAAACACAAAAGACAGGGAAAAAGTGGATCCAGAGAAGTAGTCAGCGTGACAGATCTGACACACTGTGGACTTCACTGCCCAGAGCCCAGGCCATGGCCAAGGCCGCTCACAGGCCCACTTTACAGGTGGGGAAACTGAGTTCTATAGTGAGCACCTCTTGGTTAGAAGCCAGAAACGGCCAGAATGAGCCACAGTCAGGGCGCAGGCAGCCAGTGGGCCCAGTTAGTGCCTATAGCTCCCACCTACCACCCCAAACATGGACTACGGGGTGAGGCTCAGCGTCCTCGCCCACCCAGGGAGTCCCCAGGAGGTGATGGAGGACTCTGGGTTTCCAGAGCTGAGACCAAGGCTCAATCCAGACCCCATGAATGTCTGCTTAGGGATCTATGAGCTCTTTTTTTTAAAATTAAGATATAATTCACATACCACAAAATTCACCCTTTGAAGTGCAGCTGCTCCTCAACTTACGATGGGGTTCTGTCCTGATAAACCCATCGTAAATTGAAAATATTGTAAGCCAAAAATGCATTTAATGCTAGCAACACAGCAGATGGTCCCTGACTTATAATAGTTCTATTTACGATCTTTAGACTTTATTACGGTACAAAAATGAAATGCGTTCAGTACAAACCCTAACCCTGTGGAAGGTTATAAGGAGCTCCTCGACTTACCATGGGTTACATCTGAATAAACCCAACATAAAGTTAAAAAATTGTAAGTTGAACCATTGTTAATATGAGGACTATCTGTATACAGTTCAATGGTTTTTAGTATATTCACGAAGCAGTGTAACCACTATCTAATTCCAGAACATCAAATTCAAAAAGTTAAACATAAAATTACCATATGACCCAGCAATCCCACTCCTGAGTGTACCAAGAGCACTGAAAACAAGTATCCAAATAAATGCTTGTACATGAACGTTCACAGCAGCCAAACAGCTGTTCACAACAGCCCAAGGGTGGAAACAACCCAAATGTCTATCAACTGATAAATGAATAAACAAAAGGTAGTATATCCATACACTGGAAAGTTATTCATCCATAAAAAGGCATGAAGTATTGCTATATGCCACAACACTGAAAACATTACGCTAAGTGAAAAAAGCCAGACACAAAAGGTCCCATATTATATGAGTCCACTTACGTGAACTATCCAGAATAGGTAAACCCCACAGAGGCACAATGCAGATCAGCGGTTGCCAGGGACCAGAAGGGGAATCAGGAGTGACTTAATGGATATGAGGTTTCCTTCGGGGATGAGGAAAATGTTTTGAAAGTAGACAGAGGTGACGGTTGCATTGCGAATGTGCTAAATGCCACTGAACTGTATGCTTTAACATGGCTAATTCTATGTTATAAGAATTAAAAAAAAAAAAATAACGAGAGCCTCTGAATGACTGTCTCATAAGCAAGCACCGCCGTACTATTTGGGGCTTGAGTCTGCTCCTGTGTTTACAATCCAGTTCCTTCTCCATGAACGCCAAATGACATCACTGCACACAGCACAAACAAAGAAAGGTTGTGGTTCAAATAGGAAAAAAGGGGATGGAGAAGGAGAACTGAGCCTCCCCACAGCCCATGGCAGCCTGGACCTGCCCAGCCAGGACCATATTGATGTTGACAGCATCTTTGAGAACTGAGCAAAGCCCATCTCTGTGCCAAATTCCTGATTCCCAGGAGAAATGGGTTTAAGAGCCACTATATGCAGATTTCAATAACAACATTATTCTACCTTTATCTTCAACCAAGCAAGCCAATTTTCCAGGGATCAAGGATGTTCTATTAAAACAGACATTCGGGGACTGCTCATGAGCAGTTTGGGCTTAAATGTGAGGTCTCACTACCCCAAACAGTCCAATCGGCCGAACATTATTACTACCACTCTGCACAGCAGGTGCCAGTAACAGGGCCGGGGGAACAAGAGAGGCCGAGGGCACAGCCATCTACCATCACCCCAACATTGGCAATGTGGTCTCAGCTAATATTCTTTTAAATTAGCACCATTCATTGGAAATGAGTTGGCTTTCTGGTTTATTAGTATTCCCTGTTTGTTTTATAGTTATATAAAAACTATAGCATTTATGCCTTATGCCTAGTCTGGTATACATTTAAGTTACAGACCAATAAGAATAATGTAAATCAAGTGAGGGGTTTTTCCTTTAAAAGAGAGTCCACAAAAAACCACATATTGTATGAAATGTCCAGAATTAGCCAATCTATAGCGACAGCAGAGTAGTGAGCTGGGGTGGGGAGTGACTACTTGTGGGTATACAGCATCTTTGGGAGTTGATGAAAATGCTGTAAAATTAGATTGCAGTAACAGATGCACAACTCTTTGAGTATATTAACACTAAAAGCTATTGAATTTTACACTTTAAATAGGTGAGCAGCACTGAGATGGAGAAATCCATAAACCCACCTATTGACAGCTCCCCTCCCAGAGCCGCTCTCCTCGCCCTCCCCTTACACGGTCCCGAGCCCAAGACGAGGCCCTAACTCACAAGACAATCCCATCGCGGGTGAGCAGGTGGCTGCCCCATAACATTACAACACAGGGCTCCTATCTCCTGGAACTCACTTCATGCAACAGTATTAAGGCACTACTTTGAATTATTAAATTAAGAAAAACTCGGAAACAATGAAAATAACCTAAGTTAGAAGTATGCAGGACAGCGGACTCATTGGGCAGTGTCAAGGAAAGCAGCACAAATCAACGTAGACTCATAGCCTCTGTGACCCAGTTGGCCGGGGTCAGTGTGGAGCTGGGAGGGTGAAAGTCTGAGCACGGGCAGTCCCCCTTCCTCAGGAGGCCACAGACAGCCCCGTCCTCCCCCGACACACGCCACACACCAGCCAGGTCGGGGTCCCCTGGGTAAGGCCCCGAGCACGCTGCCTAGAAAGGAGGCAGCCTCGGCAAGGGGAACCGTACTGCAGCAAGAAAGCAGCCTCAATGGTCCCTCTTCTGTCAATCCAACAAATCCTCCTGGGGCCTGTTCCCTCCAGTGACGTGTCGCAGAGACAGAAAAAGGAAGCCCCCGCTGGCTGCCATGCGGTAGGGGTCAGTGGTGGAGCAGCAGGAGGACATGTCCACCCAGACCCCCAGGACAGGTGGCCACAAAGCCTATTTTGGACAGACTGATCCCTTTTGTTCCAATGCCTCCCTCTTCCCGAACCTGCTCTAATTAACCACCTCCAGGAAGCCTTCATTCCATCTGCCCCGAATCCTCGCTGAGCCCCAGTTCAGGGCACATAACTCCGATGGCAGTGCTGGGGTCACTCCCCAAGATCCACGGCCGGATGAAAAAAGCAGGCCCCACAGCCATGGACTGAGTGTGATCTCATTTATATCCAAAAATCAAAAACTACACAAACTTATGAAGAGGCGCAGAAAAAGACCAAGGGATGTTCAGCAAACTGCCGACAGCGCTACATCTGGGGAGGAGGGGGAGGGCAGGGAGGGAAGGAGTTTCACATTTTACTTTCTCTCTATGAAGCGACTACTTGAATATTTTGTAAAGGTAATTTTATTATTTTTAACA
>RJWJ010049516.1:0-10217 GCA_004363605.1 Indri indri | reverse complement strand
CAAAAAGGAATCAGCAGCTGCTTGGATGTGAGGGACCAGAGAGAATGAAAGCCGAGCATCAGATATAACCTGAGGGTTTTGATGCGGGGAACTGCAAAGAAAATGGTGCCAATATCGGAAAAGAAAAGGGGGGTAACCAGTTTGTGAGGGATGAACAGTTTTGTTTTTGTGCATTCTGTTCAGTTTAATGAATATTTATCGTCAACTTACTGCAGGAGGTACGCAAATGAGCAAGCCCCAGTTCCTGCCCTCAAGTGACTTTTTGCTAGAAAAGTAGCTATTTCTGCTATAAATATTCCACTGGGGTAATAAGCCTTATTGCTTCTTAATTGTGTCATCTATCTTCAAATGAATGTAAACACCCTGAGGGCAGGAACCCAGTCCGATTTTCCTCTTCAGCCTGGCCCTGCTCCTGTCTCCCTGGTACAGAGCAGACACTTCCCACATCTTTTACCAGGGGTAGAAATTCCACACTTAGTTACTCATAGGATTGTAAGTATGAGTGAAGAGACCTAGAATGAGCCCTTTAAGAACTCACTGTAAGTTTCAAAACAAATACTGGTGGACTGGCAGCTTTCAGTGTTTCCTTTCACCTCCCTTATCACAGGGAGAAGGGACAGCATGAGTCTTAAGTCACCTTGGTGAGTTCCTCCCCAAACAGCAGAGTACCTTTTCACTACCTCTTCACACTAAAGAAGGGGTGGGTGAGAAGCCCATCTCTCGGTCACTGAGAGCATTCACTTTTTTGTTTGTTTTTGTTTTGTTTTATTTTGTTTTATTTTGTTTTGTTTTATTTTGTTTTGTTTTTGAGATGAGGTCTCGCTCTGTCACCCAGGCTAGAGTGCAGTGACATCATCACAGCTCACTGCAACCTCAGACTCTTGGGCTCAAGTGATCCTCCTGCCTCAGCCTCCATATAGCTGGGACTACAGGTGTATGCCACCACGCCTGGCTAATTTTTCTATTTTTTGTAGAGATGAGGTCTCACTCTTGCTTAGGGTGGTCTCAAACTCCTGGCCTCAAGCAATCCTACCACCTAAGCCTCCCAGAATGCTAGGATTACAGGCATGAGCCACCTCAGGATTCTTTTTTTTTTTTTAATTACCACTACAAACAGCTAAAGTTCATACACACACCCCAAAAAGTGAGATGTCTTCTGCGTATGATCAATGCAATTCTCCTACTTTTAGCTCTGAATTATGATCTAGACTTCAGGAAACAACTGTGCACTCTCTAATTGTTTGAATAAAGGAAAAACAGATGAAGTAACACTATAAAGTTGAATGTAATTTAGGGTAAAAAAAAAAGAGAGAGAGAGAGAAATGTAAATGCGTCCAAACACTAACTGATCTTTCAGTATGCATTTTGTCAAAGAACACTTAACTGTGGTCATAGATGTTACACATCCTAACTTAAAACTTGAAGGCTGCTTGCTCTGAAAAATAAAAATGGTCAAACTTCAAATTGTTTTTGGTTGTCAGCAACAGGGCAGAATTGGTTTCAGACAGGAACAATTTTAAGAGAGCTCTATAACTTTAGAAAAGGTAAGAGGATTTTACACAAATTTCCATTTTCAAATCTGCCTTTAGGTGAACATTGTAGATGAGACATTACTGTTAGCTACAATAACCCTCAATTAATCAGGATGCCTCCGGAAGGAGCTGTTCTGCTAAATTAAATTTTCATGTTGGTTAAGGATTAACCAGAAAGCCCTTTCAGCTGGAACATAAGTTGAAATTAAATATGTATATATATATATACACACACATATTTATGTATAGTAAGCTGATATCTCACCTTAGAAAGCACAGTAGAGTAAATGAAATGAGTGAAATGAGTCTTTTTTGATGTTGGGGTGCCTCATAGTGCCTCAGAGTCATCGTTCTGGGCATGCAATCTTATAGTGCTAGATGTATAGAGGATTGGGTGGAATCTGCAGTAAGGCAGAGCTATGTGCTAAGATTTTTTTTAAAAAAGTTAATAAAATTCATTTGTTTTCCTGCATTTGCTACTTTTTTCCAAAAGCAAAGTGCTTAGTAGGAGATTATCATTGAGTGAGGACTCTAGTTACTTAAAGTCTAGTTATTCAATGCTTACATGTACGTTTTAAAAGGGAAGACTTCTAAAATATCAAGCACTTCTCAACTAGAGCGCTGGTGAATTGCATGTTGCTTTTATTAATCACAATCTTCACTAAAGACCAAATCAGTTCATAGGGAGGCATTTTGAGAGATGCCCTGATGTGATTGATCCCTTTTTCACTTTGCATTGCACTGCTCAGAACAGCTTTCTTCTGTGACTTTCATGGAAAATTTCAAACTGGGAATAGGCTGTGTTTGAGGAGTAATCCCGTGTGGTTTACTACCTGGTCATCTGGGCCGCCCTTCACGATCCAGTGAGCACTCTTTCCTTGGAGTTCCTCTCATACTCGGAACTTCTTAGTCAAAAATGCCTTGTTTTCTAGTAAGTTGTGTCCATATGATATTCCACGATGACAAATTAATTAAGGGCAATAACGATTTCTTTGAATTCCCCAGAGTGTCTCACTGACATCTCATGCAGAGTTGGCAGTTAACAATGATTTTTTGACAGAAAGGTGTGGGATAAGCATCAACTACTTAGAAATATCATTTTTATAATGCAAACGTGTTTAGCTATGTACTATTGTGAGTTTTTATGATGACTGCTATAATCATTACTAGCCGCCATTCATGGCATTCTCACGGCTTGCCAAGCACACTCTGATCCTAACAACCCAGTCAGGAGGTATGAATATTCCCATTTTATAGATAAGGAAACTGAGGTTTAAATGCTTCAAAAACTTGTCTAAGGTCACAAAGCTAACAAGTGGCTGTGAATTTTTTCTCATGATCTCTCCTATAAATATCTAATATTGATTTACAAGGTACCAGAGAAATGCAACCAAGATGAGTAAACTGTACTTATTTTAATATTCTATTAAGTCATTTTCATGTTGAATTCTTAACAGAGTTACTGACTCTCCCCCATTTCACTCTAATTTTATTAAGCACTTGCGATGTCTACACTGGACCAGGGGCCGTGGGGCACACGGAGGTGTCAGACGTGGCTGGTGCCTTCAGCTGCAGGACTCAGACTGGAGCAGAAGCCCACCGCTCACCATGGAGGGTGCTCAGAGCTGAACTGAGGTGCAGGTTTCCTCTTGCTGCCATATCAAACCACCACAAAGCCAGGGCCTTAAACAACACAGAGTTATGATCCTTCAGTTCCGTAAGTCAGAAATCCAACACAGGTCTCAATGGGCTAAAATCAAGTGTCAGCAGGGCTGTGTTACCTTTGGGAGGCTCTAGGCAGATCTGTTTCCTTGCCTTTTCCTGCTTTTCCAGGCCATCTGCATTCCTTGGCTGATGGCTCTTTCCTCCATCTTCAAAGCCCACTTTTGTTTTCAAAGTTTCCCTCCAACTAGGAGGGGTTATCCGCCCTTCA
Source organism: Indri indri (assembly GCA_004363605.1). NCBI lineage: Eukaryota > Metazoa > Chordata > Mammalia > Primates > Indriidae > Indri > Indri indri. Next base: position 6,752 of record RJWJ010049516.1, on the reverse strand, counting down.
CTCATATGAGTGCCCTGGGCCCGCCTGGATAAGCCAGCATCATCTCCCTATCTCAAGATTCTACCCTTACTCATTTCTGCAAAGTCCCTTTGCCGTGGAAGGTAACATATGCACAGGTTCTGGGGATGAGGGAGGGAGCAGCTTTGAAGGGCCATTATTCTGGAACATTATTCATGGAACAGACTTTAAATCCTGGAGGAGCTTCCTGGAGGGCTTGGGCAGAGCGAGAGGCCACTCACTGGGGTGAGAAGGAAGGCAGGATATTCTGGCCTCGCATGCCACCGCCTGACAATACTACCAAAACCATCATCAACATTTAATGTTTTATTGATAAATGGAACACACCTATAGAAAACCAGGTGAAGCAAATGTATGGGCTAATGTACTGTTATGAAGCAAACACCCTTATAACCACGGCCTCCTCCCAAACTCCATCTCCTCCCCTCAGAAGTATCTCTTTTCTTTCTGTTTTGTCATCCTTAATTACTACACTTTACTTTCACCTGGTTTTTTTTTTTCTTTTGTATTTTTAAAATTAACCTGTTGGTTCAATGTCCACCTCTCTTTATTTTTCTTAACAGTACTGGTAGAAGAAGCCAGATCTTTTGTTTTAGAGTAGCCACAGTCTGGGTTTTGCTGGTTGCATTCCCACTATAGTTGGACACGTTCTCTGTCCCCTGTGTTTCCTGTAATTTGGTGGTTAGATCCAAAATATCTTAATTGTGTCACTTCCTTGCTCAAAAAACCATCAGCTTTCCTAAACTTCTCCTCTTGGCTCTCAGAGGGTGTGTGTAGCTCGTGAATAGGGGTGGGCTTTGCCTCTGAGAGCAAAGAAAGTGTCCTCACTTCCTTTAACCCGTGAGGCTTCTTTGGGGCAAGGGTTCCACAGGAAGGTGTCCTCATTTCCTCCTCGTGTTCCCTCCTCTGCCCTGCTGCTGACAGTCAAAAACAATGCAAAGTTTGGTCATTTTTATTTTTCAGAGCAAGCAGCCTTTACGTTTTTAAGTTGGAATGTGTAACATCTACGACCACGGTTAAGCATTCTTTGACAAAATGCATCCTGAAAGATCAGTTAGTGTTTGGGTGCACTTACATTTCTCTCTCTCTCTCTCTCTTTTTTTTACCCTAAATTACATTCAACTTTATAGTGTTACTTCATCTGTTTTTCCTTTACTTAAACAATTAGAGAGTGCATAGTTGTTCCCTGAAGTCCAGATCATAATTCAGAGCTAGAAGCAGGAGAACTGTATTGATCATGTGCAGAAGACACCTCACTTTTTGGGGTGTGTGTGTGAACTTCAGATCTTTGCAGCGGAGATTTTTTGAAAAATGAATGCTATCAGTCACTGAGAGATGGGCTTCTCACCTGCCCCCCCTTGAGTGTGAAGAGGTAGTGAGAAGGTACTCTGCAGTTTGGGGAGGAACTCACCAAGGTGATTTAAGACTCATGCTGCCCCTTCTCCCTGTGCTCAGGGAGATGAAAGGAAACACTGAAAGCTGCCACTCCACCAGTATTTGTTTTGAAATTTACGGTGAGTTCTTAAAGGGCTCTTTCTAGGCTTCTGCCGTGAATGCTCACAGTCAGAGAGGAACAGGAGAGCTGGGAAGCGTGGCATGTGCAAGGATGAAAAGCCAGAATTGTAAGAATATTCCCTCCCAGGTATTGGCTCCACAATTTTCTCACTGACTATGTAGCTCTTGATATAGTCGGACAATAATTTCTATATTTTTTCTTAGTTTTTCTCATTATTATCATTGGGGAGTTGGTCCAGAAACAACCTGGGCATCTATTTGGAAGTTAAGAGAAATTGCATCTTCTTCGGCAAGGGAAGCAGTCCCTGGGGCTGTCGAACGTGCAGGCTAACCTCTGGTATCTGCTCAGAACGATCGAAGAAAGGAGCCGTGAGCTGGTGAAAGAGGTGCGTTCTCTCATTTCTGTGGGAGGCCGCCTTGCGATCGCTCATTGGAGATGCTCATGCCATGTCCCAGCGCCCTGTGCAGCTGGAGATGAGCAGCGAGTCACTCTGAAGTCAGCATCCAGATGGAGTCCAGTGTCTGAAGCCCTGTGGTTCTTACTCCCGGGTCCCCTGCCCGCCAGGGCCCCGGCCCCACCTCATCCTCACCTCTGTATATCGGGCTCACCTACAGCGGAGGCTGCCCCTCTGTAACTTCTTCTCCTAGTTCCCCTAAAATATTTACATCTGATGTCACCAATATACACATATTCCCAGTGTGATTTGCCTCAGATGCTGAAACCTCTAAATTCCTATGTTATTCAAAGATTTTTCTAAAGTAGAGTAGAAACAAGCACAGCACTCCAGTGAATTACCTTTCTACCCAGTTAGTATAAGCAGAGGGGAAAAACAGGTGCTGTTGAAGAAATTGGTCTAAAACTTGCCTAATTTGGTAAACACTGACATAACTCAAAAACAGATACTTACGCTTAATTCAAGTTATTGTAGCAGATGCTGTCAGTGCCTGCCCCACCTCCTCCCTACGGGTCATCCGCAGCTCTGGTGGCCAGGCCGCACTTCCTCACACGCTGATGGCTTCCTATCCCAAGCCCTGGGTGGCTCTTGCTGGGGGCTTGCTCTGGCCACAGGCGTGCTTGGCCCTCAGAAGTGCCAGGGAGTTAACCCTCCATGAATACCCTGGTGCACATCTGTTGATAAATGCCCCAGCCTCCCCACTTCCGGCTGGGACGATGCTGAAGTGTGTTTGACACAGTCTCTCAGAGGCTCCTCAGCAGGACTGAGCCCCCGCTGCCCACAGCCGGGACCCACTGGTGACCTTTCTCCCTTCCCCATCGCACATCTAATTCCCTCCCGTGCTTCTCAGGACACCCACTGGATTAGTGTGCTTGGGCTGCCGTAACAAAGAAACACACACCAAGGGGCTTAAACAATGAACATTTATTGTCTCGCAGTTCTGGAGGCCCAAGACCAAGGTGCCAGCAGGTCTGGTTTCTCCTGAGACCTCTCTCCTTGGCTCGCAGACAGCCACCTTCTCACCGCGTCCTCACATGGCCTTTCCTCTGTGCACACACGCCCTGGGTGTCTCTTCCTCTTCTTATAAAAACACTAGTCCTATCGGATTTGGCCCCCCCCAACCTTATGACTTTATTTAACTTTATTTACCTCTTTAAAGGCTCTATCTCCACATAAGTCCCCTCGAGGGTTAGGGCTTCAACATACAAACTTGCGGGTGAACACAATTTAGTCCATAACACCTGCACCCAAATCCTTATCTCAGGGTTGGAACCCAAATTAAAACAGCCCTATATCAATCCCAGGTTGTTACGAATAATACACACACACATGCCTAGTTTGGCAAAGCAAGGATCCTTCCCATCAGAAAACGCCACCCAGCATCCCAAGCCAGGTTCCCTGTAGCCTTGAAGTGCACCACCCAAGAATAAAAGTGGGGGGTGGCAGGGTGGCATTTCTCCTTAAAAGAATGCACATATGGATTCAAGGGTTTTGCTGTCTCTCCACCCAGTTCCTTTCTACCACTCTGTCACCGTCCTTCTACACAAAGACAGCCAGGTGCACAACTAATCTCCACGGAGAGGAGGAAATTCAGGAGCCAGTTACCCAGGGGAGTTTCATCTTGGTGGCCTCATGTAATGTGTTTTCTTTTTCTTGGCACTTGCCTAAGCAGTTCAGGGGCAGATCTTTCAGGTTCCTCCCACCAGGACTAACTTCGGATTGTTGTCATCCTCCCCTGAGGGTCACTGTGGGGGGTCCCAGAACCAGTACATCCTCCCAACCTGGGGTCTGAACAAATCTCGCATCTTGCTCATGCACACACTACTATTTTTCAAATACCAGCAATCTGGTGGTGGTGAATATAGCACAAATTCACTTTGCAGTGATACTGAATTCATTGTAGCTTTTAGCCATGTTTTTTTTAATCAAAGGATATTTAAACTATGTACAACCACTAACGTGCGAAGGTCTTCCAAAAAACTGTGTTTATGTAAAAAGGGATCCTCCTACTCAAAAGTTTGGAGTCATTGTTCTCATCTGCAACAAAGAAACTCTTCGAGCTCTGCCCAGTCTCCTTGGACAGGGCCTAAGAACAGAATCTGTAACCTGCTTCCTGTCCACGGCCCCTGCGGCCCCAGAATAGTTTCCTTAACCGGAATCGCCGGTGCCGACGGTTCTTGTGTTCTAGCTATTCTTGTCCTCCACTTCCTCTTCTCTGTCTTGCTGTCTTCTCCTGCCAATATTTTTCATTCTGTTCAGGCGGGTTTTCTCTCCTCATCTTGATCAACTCTTTCCATATTCTCTGCCCCCTTCTTGTAACCACCGTTTCATTAAAAAGCCTTTTTAACCCCACGCACATGTAGCCCTATTGAGTTTGAAGACCTTCATCTGAACACCCAGATGAAGAATCAGACTAGGGAAGATTCACTCAAATATATATAAATTCTTAAAGGGCGGCAGTACCCAGTGTAGCAGATGCAGCTGGTACCCAGCCATATCCCCTTGGAATGCACCATTCCCGGCCCACAGGACTAACATCCAACTGTTCCACCTGCAATGCTTTGCCCTCAGGCTCTCTCTGGCCAATGCGGTCTGTTCTAGCCAAGTGCAGGGCAGGGCAGAAGTGGTAGGACATTTGCATCTCCCAGACTCACCTTGACAAATGACTGACGGGAACTGGTTGATAAATACCCCAGATACCTCCTCCCTCAGGTAACCCTGAGATACATGCACTACACTGGCTGCCAGAGTTCCCCAGCATGGTTAAGCGCTAGGTGTCCACAGTAGTAACTTGCTTTGTAACAAACCTTATATTGTCTTCCTTCCCAAATGACCTTCTGGTACTCCAATCCTTGTCTCAGAGATCGCTAATAGGGGAACCCATATTAAGATTCCCTGGAAAGTGCTTTACCCTTGCATATTTTAGTGTATTTCTAGATTAAAGAAGAGGATATTTTGGCTAGTATTTAGTACTGCTTGGGTTTATAATTCCATGACGTGGAGTCGACACTTAAATAGCTGTGACCTGGATAATCTACTTTAACTTCTTTGTGCCTCAGTTTCCTTATTGTAAAATAAAAGTTTGTACTAAAGCAGTGATTTTCAAAACGTGGGATTCCTTTGAAGTACCTAAGGATTCTCCAGACAAAAGGGAAATCTGAAAATGAAAAGGCACTTAAAGAAGCATTCAAATTAAATCACAAAATTGCAGGTGAAGGGGAAGACTACACCATTGGGTATTGAGAGGCAGTTCGCCATGTGTCTCTCCTGTGTCTGCACATTTTGCAAGCAGAGGCACTGACAACCTTTATTTCAGACTGTCTTTGAAAAAATATTGTATAGCAAGGAGCCTTGGAAAGTGGAGATAGTGTCTCTCAACAGGCCAATGGTAGGTGTGTTTACTGTCCTGTGTAATAAAGTTAATGTTTCTCTCCACTGCAATGGTTGAGCAGGTTTGTTTGCTTATAGCTCATTGTAAGACATTTAAACTCCCTGAGCTCTGAGTTCGTTGGTAGTGATATAAACGCACTGTGTGTGCAGTATCTCTCTGAGCATCTCCATGTTATCCCCATGGGTCTTAGGAGGCAGGGGAAACCAAAGTGGTTTAGCTCATGCTAATTGCTATGCTGTGAGTACTAAAGCTCTTTGTCTCTGACCCAGGAATCTCCTGTCTCCTGTACAGCATTCATGAAATTATGGCAAGAACATTTTAGCTAACAAGTCAGGTAAAATCTCAGACCCTTCACAGCACTTAATGTTCAGAAAATATTCCTGAATCCTGTGTCATTGGCGTTACCAATAAAATGTAGGCAGTGAGGAGGTTTATATAATACAATGATCACCATTTTTTACCAATGTAGTCTAAACTAGAATCTGAGCGCAGAGCTGAGGTTCTTAAATAATTGGCTCAAAGAACTGGGATTAATAAAATCTTTACAGTTCCAATGTATGGATGTTGGTAATTTATCCATTCTGATTTTGTATATGTTCTTGCAGGCAAAAATAGGGGATATTTATTACTTTATAAAACACTCAACCACGGGCCTAACAGAAGAAGAACATTTTAACTGCTTAGAAAGCAAATTATATATCACAAACAACTTTATAAAAAAGTAGCAATGTCTATATAATGGGTGACAGCAGCAGTTGAAAAACTATTCACAAATTATTGCCAATGTGTGCGTAAGAACTATATTTGCATAACAAGCACCGGCTGTTACAAAAAAGACAACTTTGTTTCTTAAGTGTTGGATAATGTCCTACTAACCGACAACTTTATTAAAGGATGGTCTTCACATTGCAAACTTTTCAGTTATTTACAATGATAAATGTGGCGAATTCCAGAATTTACTTTTCATATTGGTGTTCACAGGTTACACAGAGGTGAGACATCAATGTGACTACTTCAAATGAGACAGAAAATTACTATTGAAATGAATCATCTTTAGCTAAAACTCACAAATATAGCATGGCTGCATTCCTTTAGCATATCTTGGTGATATTTTTAAAGAACTAAATTTGGCAATGTAAGGCCCCTATGTTACTAGGCCTAAAATTACAGCTAAAATGTCAGCAATGAATCTGAAAACTAAAGTTTTGATTCAACATAAAAATAAAGTAAATTGGACTGTTTAGAAACTTCAGAATTATTATCTGACAAAGAACTATGTATAACTGTATTTGGATTTTGAAAAATTAATATGGTTTTATATTTTATATTGTTCAAAGATATTAATACATTTGAAAAGCACCTTCTGCCCAGTG
>RJWJ010049515.1:0-10218 GCA_004363605.1 Indri indri | reverse complement strand
TCTGTTAAAGTGAAATAATAATATTTAGTGAGCACTTATTATGCTCCAGGCTTTTTAAAATACTTATTTACTTATTTTTTTGGTTTGATTTAGAAGAAAACAATAATAAGGGCAGCTTAGTAGTGTGGGGAATTGTAGGCTGATATTAATTACATTATTGACCTAAGGAGTACAGGAAGTATGAGGTGGTGGTAGAAACGCTCTGAGAAGACAATCATTTGGACAAACAGAAGAAATATTTGTTCTTCCTAGTAACTAATTACATAGTTGATTTCAATCATTACAATTATCTCTTCTTTTTTCTTGGTCTTTGTTGTCTTTTCTTTTTTCCCCAAAGACAACAAAAGTCCTTATAGGCAAGACATTTTTTAAAAAAAAATAACAGAACAATAAATGGGAACTGTAGCCGAAAAGGGAAGAATTGCTTCTTTAAAACACTCTTTCAAGTTGATTAAAGCTTCACGGAACACTGAGCAAATCTAAAATAATTTTGACAGGTTACTGTACTATTCACATCAACGTTAATCCATGCTAAGTTAACGTCAAGTCACGTGTCTATAACGTTTCAAATTAATTTTAGCATTCTTGGAAGAATGGGGAGGTAGGCCCTTTTGGCATATATTGCTAGGGGACTTAGGTCAAAGTACTATATTTAGCAACATTTGTGGCTTTAGAAATAAAATTATTTGAACATCATTTTATTAACATGACAACAGAATTCCAAGATTCAAAGGAGCTTAAAGATCACCTTATAAATTCACCTTTATCATGACTGAATATTAGCAAGGAGATATTCTTCAAGTATGCCCAAACTCTTCTCAAACATTTCTAGCACTAAAAACAAAACCCTCAATACTTCCTTAGACAATGTAGGGTATCTTTAGAAATACCTAATTTTTAATCGTCTCTTCCTGAGGTTGAGCAAAAACTATCCCCAGGAACTACCCAACAATTAGAGGAAGAAGGTTGAGTGTAAGTCTAATTTGACCTCCAGCAAGAGATAATAGAGGTGGGTGAAAGAAAAATTATCTCCAGGATTTGTAGGAAAAATGAATGCCCAGATTCAGTATCACCAGCAAATGTGACTATAAATAAATCAAATTCATACCTAGGCAAAAGGTAGTGAAATTTGCAGAACGTCAAAAACAATCTTAGCAGCAATCAGAAAATAATTTACTTTAAAATAGAGAATTAGACTGAAAGCTGACTTCTTACTGCAAAATGAAAGCTAAAAAGCCATGCAATATTTTCAAAGTACTCGGAAGCAGTATCTGTCAGCGCAGTATTGCTGCACAGTGAGTATATTTAAAGCATGAAGGTGAATCAAAGACATTTGTAGATGAAAAGGCTAAGTTAGTTTCCTACCAGTATGTAACTATACTGACTGGACTTTTACAAGAAAGGGAGAAATTGTAAGTACCATATTATGTATGGCAGCCACAAAAAAGCAGCACCCTGGTCTTCTGCTGCAGGTCGGGGGGTCATAGCTGATTGTCAGTCTCCCCTGCTGCCCTCTGCATGACACCATGTTTGCCTTGAAGACTTACTACCCTGGGTTGATCCCAGCAAATGACCAAGCACGGCGGGGGTTCTAGTACAGCTCATTCCTTTGACTTCTCAAGGGCAGAAAGGACTTCCCATCAGCCTCCTGGGGGAACTTCCTTAGCTGTTGTACCATAGTCCCAGACTCTGTCTGTCGAATCCTCCTTCCTTCCCCCTCTCTGTAATCCTTTCTATTTTACTAATGTGGCTTTATCAGTATCTTTGTGAAAAACTTACTGTGTCTTAAGAGAACTGCTAATCGGAAGTCTCCATGGGGATAGGTGGTTTATGAAGTGAGCAGGCAGCATGGTGGGATTTCTTAAACGGTAGGTGTCCTGGGTTTGCCCGTGATGGACTGGGGGCCACTGCACAGGCAAAATAATTGGGAGAATGCAGACCCAAGCAGTGGGGAATTGGTGGGAAGAGCTATTTCCTCCAGAGCCTGGAGCATCTGTAGATAAAGGAAGTAGCTCCATGTAGTGGGGAAGGCTGTTTCCCCCCTTCTGATGTTTGCTTCCACAGGAGGGAGCCCCCAGCAGTGGTACACCCATAGCCTCTCTGAATCCTCCAGAGCACTCTCCCTCTGGGCAGGAAGGACAGCAGCTAATGGGTGGTTTTAGACAGAGACAAGGGACACGTGTTACATAGCCCCTTTCTTTTCTTTCCTTTGGGATCTGACTGCTCACAGGAAGCCCCTGGTCTGTGTGTCTCCTCCATACCATGTGCCTTAGAGGGGAAACTCCCACCCAAAATCTTGGCAGGGAGGCTTGTAACATTTTGGCATTGCCTGCAACTGGGTGGGTAAGTCTATTTAATTCTGGAGTTCATTGTTGGGAAGAGTGCTTGCCTACAAACATAAGGCTATATTCTGCAAAATCAGCTTTATTAGTAATTAAGCTGATATTTTGGTCTCCATCTGCCTGTTTTTGCCTGATTTCTGAATGGTTTCAGAACTGAAACAGGGAAATGAATAGAACTGTATTAGTAGAGCCATCTTGAATCTGTTAACACCCAACCCGATGCTGGTGCATAGTAGGGAATCAAAATGGAATGAACATACAAGCAAATCCACCATTCCCACCTGGGTTGATAATTGCATAAAATGCACTGAACAATTTTACAACTTCTAATACCACAGATTTAATCTGCATTAACACGAATTTTTCTTCAAGCAGAGGATTATTCCACGTTATTTTTCTTTTCTCCAATTATTCACAGGAAAGGGGAGAATTTTGCCAGTTGCCACTTTTTAAAATTCTCATTTAGCTAAGCGCCTTGGGAAAACGCTACGTTCATTTCCTGAAAGTGCTTTGACTTTTACAGTAAAATAAAAGCTGCAATAAAATCTATTTTCCTAATTAGGTAATACCTGCTATAAAAAGGAAACCATAAAAAGGTAATATTGTGCACTCTGCAAGACCTTTGCCAATGATATGTCAGCTACAAGGATGCTGATACCAGTAATATGGACACTCAACAGGCTTGGGCATGTTAAAAAGATTGCACAAAATCTTCCCTTTTTTCATTCTGGTCTGCACATTTTTTTTCAGTCCTATTTTTTAACAACATTCTCGCCATGGAGAGAGTTCTTAAAATGTGTGTGGGTTTTAAATCTATACCCTGTTTCATAACACACAACTTCCTTTGTGGGACTCTGGCTGAAGTTTGCATTCACTGGCCACTCATGTCACCAGGTCAGCTCTGAGGGGCACCTTGCTCTTTATTTCCGTGACGCTGGCATCTGATTGAGTCCACGCTCTTTGGCTGTAAATAAAATCTGCTATTCTCTTTAGAGGAACTTAATCTCCTTTCTGCATTCCCCTTACATTTCATTCCCTCTTCAAATCTTCACTTTTTTCCACTTAGGAGAGAAAGCGCGACTTTCAAGTGCAGCCTGGGTATTTACTACTCAAGGTTGATGACTCTCTTATAAAGATGGGTTTTGCTACTCTTTCAATTTTCTCCCGTTTTCAGTTCAAGCCAACCCTGTGTTTATAGCTGGATAAAACAGCCTGTCTTCAAATCCCAGTACAAAATAGTTAAACTTATTGAGACTTCTAAGGCACTAACACAATCATGTAGAGGGATTTTTTCCTGTAATCACAGTAATTATGAAATATATTCTTCGTAACAGATGGCAAATTCACGGTTTTAAATACAACACACAATTTTGACCGAGTTTTGGAAATTGGGAACAGTGACCAAGGATGTCTACCTTTTGAGTTCACGCAGACTCACTGTGGTCTACGTGAAACTCCATATAGTTTGTGCAGATTCCTGTGCCATAATCAAATGAAAGCTAAACTCTATCTAGGCGGTGGTTGTTTTTCAATTTTAACTAGGTATCTGGTGTTTTAAAGATTATGGTCCAGTTATAAATATGACGTTTTGGGAATATCATGATTAGAGACAAATATTCCTAGTGACTAAAACTTTTATGTAAAGAATCTATAAAGATGAGATGTGGGAAAAAATTTAGAATTATGCATGTGATTATACGACTCTCACATTTTGGTAGCAATGAAGCTAGACCTCAATAAATCATCCAGAACAACTCCATTTTGTAGATCAGACAACTGACACTGAGGCAGGATAAACATCTAGGATGCATGCATTTAGAAAATTCTAGCAGGCATGGAGTAAGAGCCAGGTCTCTTGTCACTTAGGGCAGGGAATTTTATCATATCCTTTCCTGATTTTTTTACTTTACTATTTAAAATTGGAAAAGACATAAATGTATCTTCATGGAGCTAGATGTATTTCATTTAATCCTTACAAGAATCTTGAAAAACAGAAAATATTATTCCCATTTTATAAATTAGGAACCTAAGGTGCTAGATTAAATAAACAAGCCAATGTCACACATTTATTAAATGTTCTCACATATTACATATTTGTACAACCTAGCCGTCTTCAGAAAGTCACTAAGGTCATTTTGGGGATCAAAAAATGTGGAATTTTAATTTCACCAAAATACATTTCTCATGTTGTCATCACCCCAAAGCAGAAACTGGGTTTACTTACAATTTGCCAGATATGCCAATTGAAAAGAAAAAAATTTCAGGACTGAAAGCAATTACGCTATTAAGGAAAATGGTTTTTTTCCTAACTTTTAAAAATGTAAGTCCAAGAAAAGTTATTGAATAACTATTTTCTAAAGGCTTTTTATTAATTATAATGAAAATTGCTCTACTTGTGGCATTAATCTTAATTCGGGTTTAAATTTTTTTTTTATTATTGAATAAAATGAAAATTTTTTAAATTGCCCTTGTTCCTGCCCCTACACACACACGCGTATAATCATGCATATATAATTTTGTATCCAGACTTTTATTTAATATTATCAGCAGCATTTTTATTGCAATATACAGCATTCACAATTGCTATTTTAAATGTCTGTGTGTACCATCATTACTAAAATTTAGGTTACCTATAGCTTTATGTTATTTTTAAAATTCTATAGAAATCTCTAGATACGTGCTTTTTCCATTAGATTATTTCTCCAGCATGAGGGGCCTGAAGAAGATGACATCAAAAGTGTTAACATTGTTTTCTGCTTCTGACAGATGCTACCAAATATATTTCTGCTTTCCAAAAGGTTTGTGCCCCAGCAAAGTTCAGTCTCAACCAGTTTCACTACACTATTGCCAACATTAGGGAGTGCTCATAAAATGAATTAATGAATTTGACCGAAATGAAGCCACATGGCAATCTTTGTTCTTGGTTTACAAGTGTTAAAATGTGTCCTTATATTCACTATCAAGTTCTATTGGCCTTCTATACATTTTATGTTCGTTTCTCTTTTTTTATTTATACTTTAGCTACTTACTATGTTTGTCTCTTTACAGAGTCCTCTCTATAGAATATGATAAATGCATTCACTCTTATATCATCCACAAAGGCATTTCTCAGGCTTTCTTTTATAGGCAAAAGTTTTAGGAGTTTTTTTCAGTACTGCTTCCCGCCCCAGCATTCAGATATTAGATCAATATTGAAGTTTATTTTGTGATTTTGAGTGTTTACCATAATTATTCCCTAATTCTATAAAGTTTCTCTTTCAAATTAAATGTTGTTTTAGTTTCAAAAATTTTCTTTCCTTTAGTTTGTAAGTCTAACAGGCCAGTCTGCAAAGGAGCCAGTTTGTGCACATAAAACAAAGCATACAAGGCCAGCAGTGTGGCACGTATCTTATCTAAATCTGTTTTGCTATCACAACGTAATTTGGGTTAATTTTTTCTGAACGATAATAACATTTTTTTTTCTCAGTAGAGATTTAAAATAAAATAAAAAAAACCCTATTCTTTGAGTCCTAGATGGAAAATGGCTAAAGTTCAGATTAAATGTTCCCACCAGCAGTATGCCCAGCAGGTGAGATACGTTCTAAACCAGACCATGAAAGAGATGGTAGACAGAGAAAGTAAGAATTGCAAAGCTTACAGAAATCAATAGAGTGTTATAGTCTGTGTGAGGAGCAGTAGAAACTACTTCTAGGCAAGCTATTGGAAATCTGTGTCTGAAAACAAATTCATCTTACTTTTAAAAGCTAAATGACTCTGAGGTATTCATTTAATACTTCTTTCTGTAGGCTAGCCCTAAGTTAGCAAAGTTTACTGGAGAATTAAGGCTTGTCCAACCATGCATCCATTATCCATTGTGTCTTGCCTGAAATGGCTTTTCCTAGGCTTTCGGGTGATCCATTTCTTTCCTCTCCTTCCAAAACACACTCAATAGGGAAGTATAAAAAGAAACTTTCACTGTTTAAACACATTCAGCTATAGTAAGTTCTTGACCCTAGGAACCTCTTCTCATACATCAGTATGCATATGTTTTATATTTGTGATTGGGCTACTATTATAATTATCTTTGAATACAATAGAAAGAAGATAATCAGTATTCACTGACTCATTACAATGAAGAATCAGGCCAAACAATACCCTCTCATAAAATGTCCAGGTGGTTTTTTTTGAGGTTGAATTGTTGGGATCTTAATTTTAACTCTCCTGTTTATTTTTCTCTATTTTTGCAACCATGGATTTTTGTCTTCAATAAACATATTGTGGAAAAAAAAGATAATTTATTAAGAGGAGCATCATTCATTTAAAGCTTACGGTGAATTTGTTTTTTAATGTAATGTTTATTGTTGGAGATGATAACTGAAAGCAAAACTGAATCAAAACTTTGAAATTTGGCAATATTTAATGATGCATAATTTGATTTTCTTTCCCTTTTAGGGAAAAACATAATGACAAATCAGTTAAATTACATCACAAACAACCAAAATAATATTTCTTTAGATTATATTACCATCCAGAGTTGGCCAAGAGTGAGCATATAAACTTTTGTTCTAATTTCTCCTGGAACATTTAATACTATTTTCTAGTCAGGAGAAATATGTGGTAAAAAAGAAACAAACAACTATTCCACCTTTAGTGTTGTTAAATATGAAATCTGTCCTTTTTTCCAGATCCTTCTTAGAAAGTTTTCTAATATGGCTCATAATAAAAGATATATACAAATAATTATGTAATAAAAATAGAAAATCACAACCAAAGAAAATGGAGACACAAATGCTAGCCATTAACATTCAATATTATTTAAAAATTTTTCCCTCAGCTTCCTCAAAATTACTATAAAAATGGAAACTGATTTGTTTTAGAGATCTCAATTTTGGAAGAGAAAAAGCAAATCAAATCCTTAGGGAAATATAAAACTTCCCTGGAGTAAAATTATTATTATTTTTTTGTTTTTTTGAGACAGAGTCTCACTCTGCTGTCCTGGCTAGAATGCTGTGGTGTTAGCCTAGTTCACAGCAACCTCAAACTCCCGCGCTCAAGCGATCCTCCTTCCTCAGCCTCCCGAGTAGCTGGGAACTACAGGTTTGTGCCACCACACTCAGCTAATTTTTCCTATTTTTTAGTTGCCTGGCTATTTTTTTTTTTTCTCTATTTTTAGTAGAGATGGGGTCTTGCTCTTGCTCAGGCAGGTCTCAAACTCCTGAGCGCAAGCGATTCTCCTGCCTTGGCCTCCCAGAGTGCTAGGATTACAGGTGTGAGCCACCATGCCTGGCTGTAAAATTATTTTTAAAATTTATCTTTGCCCTAGTGAAAACGAAATATTTTAAAACTTTAGTATATAGTCTTTATTATCTTTAATACAGAAAAAATAAAGTATTGATATTTTAGTGCACACAAACATTACATTATATGATATTATCTTCCCACCTGGAAGAAAGTAGTTTTTTATCTGTCAATGATAGTAAGATAGATTTGTTACATGTTATATACATCAATGTGTGTGTATCTATGCACAATTTTTCCTACAATAACATTTGGATATGTTAGCCTCCATAAAGGCTAAAGGAAAATTACTGAAGTAACTGGAAAACTTTCTTCAGTGGCTTTATATAGGTGTTTAGGGCTTTTTTTTTTTTTTTTAATCCAAAGACACAGATCATGGGTGGTCTATTCTTTCAATGCTTAGATTCTCCAAGACTGCAATGCTTACTAAAAAGAGGAATTCTCTGTTGACTGCAGCTTTGGAAAGATCACTTTAAGATCATTTTCCCTTGAATCTTCTATTAGACCAGAAAAGAATTGCTTCTAGGAATCTGATCTCCTATTTTATTAAAACAAGTATCACAAAATTCTGCCACTCGTTTGCAGTGGATATCTACAGACAGTTTAGCTGTCATGCTTCAAATAAAATCTGCCAGTGAATTCATCACATTATCTGATACTCTGGCTCTGCTTAAAAACAACAAAAAAAGGCTGTGTGACAGTCTCTTCAAAGAAAGAGTTCCTTAAAAATATATAGGCATTACCTTAGTCTATATTAAAAATACTCAATTTGTAAATATTTTTTATTTAACTTTTTAATTGTTCTTTTATCCAGTGGACCAAATGCGCTGATTTTGGGCTTAAATCTGAAAGAATATCATCAACATATGACATGAAAATTTATAATTATGGAATAGTTATTTTTCATAGCATTGCTTATAGCAACACAATTTTACAAAAACCTAAATGCTCAACAATTGTGGAGTATTGGTTAAATAAATAAATAATGGAATGCTATGTGCTTATTAACATTCATTTATGTAAAAATATCCAAAGGCATGATGTTTAATGATAAAACGGATGAAACAATTTTTGTAATTCTTGATGTGATGCCATTTATGTGTGAAAAGATCTGTTTTTCAAAAAGACCAAAATTAGATTCACCAAAAAATTAATGTTGGTGGGATTTTGATTAATAGTTATCTACTTCATTGTGTTTTTCTGCAGATAACAGTTAAATGTGCTTTCTACCCATAATTAGAGGGTTTTTTGTTTTTTTTTTAATGTAAGGAGAAAATTGACTTTGGAAAATGCTGTGTTTAGAATACTTGCTGAGCGTGGATGTCATATAAGAGAGAAAAACTACTTGGTTTGAGCAAATGAGAGACATTTGTTTGCTTGCTGAGAGGAGGAAGGGTGAAAAAGGAATGGTGTTTGGGTGAAAGGAGACAGTGAGGGAATCCCAATAAGGTTGGAAGGGCCTAAGCCATCACCAAACTATATTTTGGGAGCTCTTCCAGGATGTATGAACTGAAAATACACTCCCCCGCTTTGTGTAAGATGGAATCCACACACCAATGCAGCAGAAGTGCAATGTCAATGTGACTCGAAAACTGTTGGGTATATGGAATTAAGGGAACAGAGAATAGCCCTGCATGGGTCATTATAGTTCTGGGAATACTACTTAAAAATGGAAGCTACTGGTAATGGACATGGCTTTTAGGACACGTTGTTATCAATAAAGTATTACACAAGCTCACAAGAGTGACAGAATCCATGAAGTTTCCCCATGAAGAAGCAGAGGAGAAGTACCATGCATCAAGAGATACATAATGATGTCTTTTAAAAATTAGTTTTCCATGAGTGAAGAGGATTATGGATGATTTACATAAGACTCCCAAATGGTCCCTGACCTGCAGATAAGACATAATCTCCTGGCAAGTGGGTAGCTATCATGGTTCTGTTTATTCAGCATTCTTTAGGGCATTTCTCTGTGAGAAACCAAAGACATTCCCCAGCAGTGCTGCGCTAAAGCTTAGAGAGAAAGATTTGAGTTGGGTAGAAGATACTACCAGAATGTTACAGGATCTTCAGGCCTCCAAAGGTAGAGAAGACATCATTGTTGGTAGAAAAGTTTTTATGAACCATCCTGAAAGAGTCGTACGTGGTGACTAATCTAGCTTTCTGAGCAGAATGTCTGAGCACACTCCCCTTGGTATCAATAATACAGCAAATCTCAGGGACTTGAATATCTATATTCTAACTACAGAATTTTAAAAGTAGGAGAAAAGATCTGTGCATATTGTTAAGTTACACTTTTACAACAAGACACATACAGACTCACTATCAGTGAAGACAACTTAGGAGGAAGAAGAAAAGGAAGCAACATTAACTTCCATCCAGGGAAGATCAGAATGGAGTTGAGACTGCAGACTTAATTCCACCTTGGGAGCTGGATGTGATGGTACAATCAGCCTCTTGAAGTTAAATATACAACAAGCAAGGGCCCTGGCAGTAGAAGGAAGATGATCTCCACTTCCAGTCAGATGAATCCCTGGAGTAAGCCCTGTGACCTGAGCTGAGATCATGCCCATCGATTTTCTTGGCACATGCAGAATAT
>RJWJ010049514.1:0-10220 GCA_004363605.1 Indri indri | reverse complement strand
AAAACATCCCAGTGAATAAATTATCTTTATGCACCATCTTCTTGTGTGCATATTCAAGAAACAAGAAGCCTGCATGGCCATGAGATGTGCCACTCAGACCTCCCTTCAAGAGAGCCTACTATGAGAAATGTAGTTGGTTGACAGCCTTCTGTCTCACCTTTGAATTTGCCACTGTCTGCACACTGAGGCTATGTGATCTCCAAGTTGCTCCCAGGTCCCAGGCAATGAGCCAGCATCATGGGGTTACTAGAGTTGGACCATTTGTGCCCAACACATGGTCATTCTTTGTTAGAGATCTTTCCCTTTGTCTGGCCAAGACTTTCTCAAGACTTCTCTGTATTTTGAGACCTCTCCTACTCAGTCTTTCTTATTTACCTCTCTTCTTTTACAGATACCACATCCATATCACACTGTGAAGGGTCTCCCTGCCTATTCATTTGCCCTTCATAGGCAATTCCCCAACACATCCCATGCACATCTAATTCCATTTTGGTGCATATTTCTCAGAGATCTCAAACTGACACAAAGTATATCCTACAAAAATCGCAATCATTATATCAATGCTGGGGTAAAATATTCTTTCTGTTTCTCATATAACTGAGGTATTTGTTTTCATATTCTGAAGAAGTGGAACAAAGTCATAAAAACCTGAGATCGAATTCTGTCTTTGTCACTGACAAGCTTGGCGACTTTGAGAAACACAATGAATCTGTGAGTATCAAAACAATTCCTAAAATGGGGTTGGAAGTAAAAGCGTTATCTTTGTCTACGGTTTTAATTCATCTCAGTTGGGAGAAGGATTAGGTAATATGGTAGTATTAGGAAATATTACAAAGTATAGAAAGTTCCTGGACCACATTAATAGTAGATGACAAATCAATATTTGTTCTTACCTAAGGTTTCTCACCAAGTCAGAGTCTATGTTCAAAACAATTGTGAAGAATGAAAAATGTATGGATCATATCCCTGGAGCTAGACTGTCTGAGTTGAGCTACTGGCCCTAGCACTTTCTAGCTGTGTGATCTTAGGCAAGTTACCTAACTTTTCTGTGCCTTTATTTCTTATCTGTAAAATGGGAATAATAATAGTACCTTCTTCATAGTGTTGTTTTGAGGATTAAGTAAATTTACATATGAAAAGCCTCAGAGCCCTGTGTGACACCTGGTATGCAGTTAGTGTTTGCTACTGCAACTTTCTGGGCCTTTTGTCCTTAATTTGTTGCTTCTCTCACCTTACCCGTGCCCCTCTCCCAAACTTCGCACTGGCCAACAGCCTCTCTCCCCAGCTCCCAACACACACATGCTTTTATTTATTTATTTTTTTTTAACATTTTGGCCTTGTCTGGATTATAAATGATAATTTTCATTTTCAAGGTCAGGAGGAAATAAAAAGATATTTTGGATGCACTTGAATTAATATTGCCCCAAGGTATTTCTTAGACTTTGAAAAAAAAATAAATGCTAGATGTCAGCTCATTTTCTTTGATTTTCCTCTTTCTCTGCAAATTAGAAGCACACTATCTGGCTAATTAAGGAAACCGATTAACTTAGTTTCAGTCTATTGTCGATTTTATTAAACACTGCTCTTACGCATTTGGCTCTCGATAAAATATGCCCATTTCCTCATGTTTGCAGAACATATTAAAATGTGTGTAGTCCTTTTAACTACATTCTCTCATTTAAAACTCATAATGCTCTTAAGAGGTAGGGATTTTTTTATTTATATCCTGTGGATAATGAAACAGATGCAACAACTAACCTTGCACAATTAGTATGAGGCAGAGCCGGGATAGAATCCTTGTGATTAAAGGCTTGGCCTCTTGATTCATCCTCGGGTTTGATTCCACTTTGAACACTTTATAGCTGTGTGACTACGAGAAAGTTCCTTAACTTCTCTGAACCTGTAAAACACTGCCTTCCTTGGCAGTTGTTGGAAGAGTTCAGTGAGACAATTCATGCTAAAAGGGGCCCAGTTTACAAATCAATAAGGTCCTTCTTTCTCTTCCTTGGTTAACCTTCTCTAAGGTACAGTCCATGTATTAGACATTTTGTGTTTTCTCTCCTCGATGACTCCAGGTACAATCAATGAATTTACAGTAAGTCATGTATATGGAAATGAGAAAGAATGATTGTATAAGTTATCAAAACTGCCTGTCACTCTAAAGAATTATACATAAAGGTGCCTCTTAGCTATTATGCTTTATTTTCACCTACAACTGTGAAAAAAAGACAGCACAACAAAAAGGCCTACTAGGAAATAATAATGCAGGATGGATGCGGGCATTAGGCACAGCAGGGCCTGATCACAGAATCATGGTATTTCTGACTGGAAAATGACTGTAGAGATAGCCAGTTATTTTTCTCTTGAGGATGGAGAAAACAAAGATACAACAGGGATCATGATTTAGAGCAATGCTTCCCTAAATTAGCATGCATCTTGTTGAAATCCAGATTCCTATTTAGGAGTTCCGGGATGGAGCCTGAAAGTCTGTGTTTCTCTCTCTCTCCCCCCCGCTCTCTCTCTCTCTCTCTCTCTCTCTCTCTCTCTCTCTCTCTCTCTCTCTCTCTCTCTCTTTTTCCTTTTTCTTCTTTTCTTTTTTATTTCAGCATATTACAGGGGTAAAAATGTTTAGGTTACATATATTGCCTTTGCCCCGCCCAAGTCAGAGCTTCAAGCCTATCCACTCCTCAAATGGTGCGCACTGCATCCATTAGGTGTGTTTATACCCATCCCTTCCTCCCCGTTCCCACTTACCCAACACCCAGTGAATGTTACTACCATATGTGCACTTAAGTGTTGATCAGTTAATACCAATTTGATGGTGAGTACGTGTGGTGCTTTTTTTTCCATTCTTGTGATACTTCACTTTGTAGAATGGACTCCAGCTCTATCCAGGAGTATACAAGAGGTGGTAGATCACCATTGTGGTTTTTTTGTTTTGGTTTTGTTTTTTGTTTTTTGTTTTTTTTATTTTTTTTGTGGCTGAGCAGAACTCCATGGTATACATATACCACATTTTATTAATCCACTTGTATACTGATGGGCACTTGGGTTGTTTCTACATCTTTGCAATTTTGAATTGTGCTATAAATATTCTGGTGCAGATGTCTTTTTTATAGAATGTCTTCTGTTCTTTTGGGTAGATGCCCAGTACTGGGATTGCTAGATCAAATGGTAGGTCTACTTGTAGCTCTTTGAGGTATCTCCATATTACTTTCCACAGTGGTTATACTAGTTTGCAGTCCCACCAGCAGTGTATGAGTGTCCCTATCTTTCCACATCCATGCCAACATTTATTGTTTTGGGAGTTTTTGATAAAGGCCATTCTCACCAGACTTAAGTGATATCTCATTGTAGTTTTGATTTTCATTTCCTTGATGAATAGTGATGTTGAGCATTTTTCATATGTTTATTGGCCATTAGTCTATCTTCTTTTGAAAAGCTTCTGTCCATATCCTTTGCCCACTTTGAGATAAGGTTGTTTGATTTTTTTCTTGCTGATTTTCCTGAGTTCTATGTAGATTCTACTTATCAGCCCTTTATCGGATGTGTAACATGCGAATATTTTCTCCTATTCTATAGATTGTTTGCTGTCATGATACTTTTGTTGGCTGTGTAGAAGCTTTTTAATTTATCAGGTGCCATTTATTTATGTTGTTGCTATGATTGTCTTTGAGGTCTTCATAAATTCTTTGCCTAAGCCAACCTCTATAAGAGTTTTTCCAACATTTTCTTCTAGAATTCTTATGGTTTCATGCCTTAGGTTTAAGTCTGTCATCCACCGTGAGTTTATTTTTGTGAGAGGTGAGAGGTGTGGATCCTGTTTCAGTCTTCTACATGTGGCTATCCAATTTTCCCAGAACCATTTATTGAATAAGGATTCTTTTTCCCAGTGTATGGTTTTGTCTGCTTTTATTTTTTTTTTTTTAATTTCAGGATATTATGAGGGTACAAACATTTTATGTCTTTGCTTCACCCAAGTGAGGATTAAAGGCATGCCCTTCCCCTCTACAATGTTCATTGCATCCATTAATTGTGAGTTTACCCCCCCCCCAACCCTCTAATCCCTGGAGAATATTAGTACCATGTGAGCACCATGGTGTTGATCAGTCAGTGCCAATTTGATGGTGAGTACATGTGGAGCCTATTCTTCCTATCTTGTGATACCTCACTTTGGATAATGAGTTCAAGCTCTATCCAGGAAAATATAAGAGGTGCTAGATCACTGTTATTCTTATAATTGAGTAATATTCCATTGTGTACATATACCAAATTTTAATAATCCACTCATGAATTGACATGCACTTGGGTTGTTTCCACGTCTGCTTTGTCAAAGATTAGATGGCTATATGAGGATGGTTTTATATCTGGGTTTTCAGTTCTGTTCCATTGGTCTATGTCTCTGTTCTTATGTGAGTACCATGCTGTTTTAGTTACTATAGCCTTGTAGTATAGCTTAAGGCCTGGTAAATTGATGCCTCCCAATTTGTTCTTTTTGCTTAAGATTGCTTTTGCTATATGGAGTCTTCTCTGGTTCAATATGAAGTGTAGAATTATTTTCTCTAGATCTCTGAAAAATAATGTTGGTATTTTAATGGGGATTGAATTGAATCTGTAGATCACTTCGGGTAGTATAGACATTTTAGCAATGTTGATTCTGCTGACCCATGAGCATGGTATGGTTTTCCATCTGTTTATGTCCTCTGCTATTTCCTTCCTCAGTGTTTCATAGTTTTCTCCGTAGAGACATAGACTGGCCAAATGGATAAATATACACAAGACAATTATCTGCTGTCTTGAAGAAACACATCTAACCCAGAAGGATGCATTCAGACTCAAGATAAAGAGATGGAAAACAATATTTCACGCAAACAGAATCCAAAGGAAAGCTGGCATAGCAGTTCTGATTTTAGATAATTTGGTATTCAAATCAACAAAAGTAATGAAAGACAAAGATGGTAACTGTATAATGGTGAAGGGTACAATTCAACAAGAAGACATAACAATTCTAAATATTTATGCACCTAACTCAGGTGCACCCAAATTCATAAAGCAAATCCTACTTGATCTAAACAAAATGATAAACAGCAACACCATAATAGCTGGGGATTTCAACACTCCTCTGACAGAACAGGGCAGATGCTCCAAACAGAAAATAAACAAAGAAATAATGGACTTAAACAGAACTCTAGAACAAATGGGCCTGACTGATATTTACAGAACATTCTACCCCCAAACCACTGAGTATACGTTTTTCTTGTCAGGTCATGGGATATTCTCTAAGATTGACCATATCCTAGGCCACAAAGCATGTCTCAAAAAATTAAAAAAAAAAACAGAAATTATACCATGCATCTTTTCAGCCCACAGTGGAATAAAATTAGAAATTAACTCCAACAGAAACTCTCATCTCTACACAAAGTCATAGAAACTAAACAACCTTCTGCTGAATGATTATTGCTTTAAGGATGAAATGAAGATGGAAATCAAAAGATTCTTTGAACTAAATGATAAAGGAGACACAAGTTATCAAAATCTGTGGGACACAACTAAAGGAGTTCTGAGAGGAAAGTTTATATCCATAAATGCCCATATCCAAAAGACAGAAAGATCACAAATCACAACCTAATGAATCATCTCAGAGAACTGGAAAAGTGTGAGCAAACCAAGCCCGAACTGGCAGAAGAAAAGACATAATAAAGATCAGAGCAGAACTAAATGAAATCAATAATAAAAAAACTATACAGAAGATTAATAAAATGAAAAGTTGGTTCTTTGAAAAAATAAACATAATTGACATGCCTCTTGCTAGATTAATGAGAAGCAGAAAAGAAAGGACTCTAATAAACTCCACCAGGAATGAAAAAGGAGAAATTACAACTGATACCATGGAAATACAAAATGTCATCTCTGAATACTGTAAAAATTTCCATGCACATAAACTTGAAAATGTGGAGGAAATGGACAAATTCTTAGAAACACACAGCCTTCCTAGGCTCAATCAGAAAGAAATTGAATTCCTGAACAGACCAATACCAAGTACCAAAATTGAAGCAGCAATAAAAATCCTCCCTAAAAAGAAAAGTCCCAGACCAGATGGTTTCACACTCAAATTTTACCAGACCTACAAAGAAGAACTAGTGCCTGTCCTGCAGAAATTATTCCATAACATCGAGAAGGAAGGAATCCTCCCCAACATGTTTTATACAGCCAACATCACCCGATATCAAAACCAGGAAAGGGTGCAACAGAAAAAGAAAACTACAGACCAATATCCCTTATGAATATAGATGCAAAAATTCTTAACAAAATGCTAGCAAATCGAATTCAGGTGCTTATAAAAAAAAATAATCTGTCATGACCAAGTGGGCTTCATCCCAGAGATGCAGGGATGGTTCAACACATACGAATCTATAAATGTAATTGATCACATAAATAGAAGCAAAAACAAAGACCATATCATCCTCTCAATAGATGCAGAAAAAGCATTTGACAAAATTCAGCCCCCTTTTATGATAAGAACACTTAACAAAATAGACACAGACAGGACTTACCTCAAAATGATAAAAGTCATATATGACAAACCCACAGCCAACATCATACTGAATGGGGAAAAATTGAAAGCATTCCCGCTTAGAACTGGAAGAAGACAAGGCTGCCCTCTAGCACTGCTTCTATTCAACATAGTGCTGGAAGTCCTGGCCACAGCAATCAGGCAAAAGAAGGGCATCCAAATGGGGGCAGAAGAGGTAAAACTGTCGCTCTTTGCTGACCATCCAATCTTATATCTAGAAAACCCCAATTTTATGTTTTATATTTAATTCTGTGATAGAGTTTGAGTTCATTTTTTGTATAAGTAGAAAGTTTAGGACTAGATTGTTATTATGATTTGAATGTCCAATTGCTGTAGCACTATTTCTTCAAGTGGCTGTATTTCTTTCTTTGAATTTTCTTTTCATATTTGTCAAAAATTAGTTGGGTATATTTGTATATTTGTGTGGATCTATTTCTAGAGTCTCTGTTCTCTTACTTTGAGCTTTATGTCTACTCCTCTGCCAAAACCACATATTCCGATGACTGGGGCCATATGTTAATAGTAGAACTTTATATTGGGTAGAGTGATTATTCCCACCTTATACTTTTTTGTCAATGTGATTTAAGCTGTTTTTAGGTCTATGCCTTTCCACATGAATTTTAGAGTAAGCTTGTTTTTGTATGCAATTGCATTAAACCAATAGATCGGTTTGGAGAGAAATGACATCTTTATTATTAAGTCTTCCAACCCATGGTCAAGATATCTCTTCATTCATTTAAATCTTCTTTGACATCTTTCATCAACAATTTATAATTGTCAGCATAGAACCCCTGAGTATGTTTTAATTTTATTACTATGTATATTATTTTGGGGGGGTGCTTGTAAATGGTATTGTGTTTGTAATATCACTTTATACATTCATTTCAGTAAGTAGAAATGTGATCAATTTTGCTACGTATCTAGGTTTTCAATTAAATTAATAAATAAGAATATCTGGCTTAAAAGTAGGCTCTCGCTTGGTAGATTCAGACATCTTCACTTCTCCAAAACAGAAAAACCTAAATCTTAACAGAATCGGCTTGAACTTGAACTTCACTCACTGGTAAAGCAATTAGCACAGGGAAAACAGTGTGGTATAGTGAGAAGAGGATGCACTTTGGAGTTCAAAAGATGTGGGTATGGATTCTAGTTGGCCACACACAAGATATGTAGCCAGGAAAAGGTTAAGTTATGTGAGCCCCATTGCTGTAATAATTATTAAAAAAAAGTGGTAAGAGCTATTCCAATAAAGCACTTAATGTGAGGCAGACTTTGTTTCAAGAGCTTTACATTTATCTCATTTAAACTTTGTATCCCTTACAAAGTAGGAATTACAGGTCTTTAGTATTCTGTCTGCAATTTGAATATCCTACAAGCTCTGAAAGAGTTTTTTTGTTTTGTTTTGATTTGTTTTGTTTTGTTTTGTTTCAGAATATTATGGGGATAAAAATGTTTTGATTACATAAATTACTTTTGAACAGTTTGAATCAAATTTATAAGTGTGACCATCACCTAGCTAGTTGCATTGTACCCATTAGGTGTGATTTTCCCATCCCCCCTCCCACCTGCTGGATTTCTGTTGAGTTTTGTTTTGTTTATTTTTCTAGTATAAGCTTGTTGCTGATTCTTTGGGCAAAAAAAAAACAAAAAACAACAAAAAACCAGGCCTGAAGTGATGTGAGGCAGTTGATCATTTATATTTATCTCACCTATGGTAAATAATGTTATTCTATGAAAATAGCAATGCTTTTGATTACAGGATACTTTCAATTACAGGTAAACCTCTCTCTTTGTTATGTTACATAAGCTATTACATATGTATCATATTCATTTCAAAAATCAAAACAATGTTTTGAAATTTGAAATGTTTCTAGTCCGGCGATTATCAGATAAGGGATAGATCAACTATATCCATTATTCCCATTTTACGATTCAGGAAACTGAGACATGGAATGACAAAGCCACCTGTCCAATCACATTCACACGCTTTCTAGGTTATAGAAAAGACCGAAACCAGGCAGTCTGACCTCAAAGGTCAAAGTCTTAGCCCCCATGCTCTACGTATCCTTGGGCTACCTGAACTACTGCACATGAAAAGGCTTGGATGGAGTCCTTAGGGGAATCTCAAAGAAATATTTAACTCCTCCTGGAGCTTTTCAAAGCCTGCTTTCTGGGACTGAGAGTGTAAAATACAGGTAAAGAAGGCAGCCACTTATCCCTGTTGGCATGGACCTGTGCCCCTGCCATGATGAGCATTATCACATGTTTCTGGAGACCACTCATGGAAGGTGGTATGCTGCCTCTTCACTGTCTGCAGCCTGAGATTTCCCCCAAAGGCGTAGCTGAGTAAGCCCCATGACAAGCACACCCTTTAGTTTGATTATGCTCATTCACTGCCACTTTTATTACAACTGGTCGACCAAATATCATATTACCAGTTAACATCTTCCATCAAATTATTCATTCTGTATGGCAACTGAACATGATATATTTATCCCCAACTCCCCAACCCTGACAAAAGTAATAAAAAGCCTTTTCATTTAACTTGGATTTAATTGCTTTAGAATAGGTCTGATCTTGAAAACACTCACAGCTCATTATCTCCTGTGGCCAAGATGATGATAAGTCACAGTGTCCCCAACAAAGGTGGATGGGGTCAGCATTCAGCTGATACCAACGTCACATTCATCACCGCTGTAGGCATCTAGGCTCAATGCCAGCAAACAGGCAGGTGAGTCACAGAAGCCATGTGAGACAGAAAATATATATGTTTTAAATATATAAGGAAAATTTAGAAGTAAAGAATAAGGAAGTTGGAAGAAACGTTAGTGATCATCCAGTTTTCTAATCTTACAAATGTGTAAACCAAGACTCAAGGAAAAGGGACGTACCCAAGATCATATAGTCAGTTTCTAGAAAGATAGCTTAGGCAGCTAGACAAGCTATGAGCTCTGAAGTCATCCAAGACTCATATTTTTGAAGGCATATTGCATACCCTTGCCAATTTCATTTCCTTAAGGATTCATTGGATAGCTCACTATTTCATCAATATTCATCTCAATTTCCTTAAATTAGACACACTTAAAATAAATCAGGGTCAATAATGTATACTCTCCTGGAAAATACCTTATGAAGTTCTTCATATTTAATATTCCTGCTCCCTTACTTTTTATCCAGTCTACATTAATTTTCCTCTAGTTACCTTTCAAGAAAGAAATACATTTCTATGCCACTAAGGAACCCACTATGATTATCCATATAATTATACATGTATGTTTGACTACTTTTATATTCTAGTCAAATAATTTTAAACGAGCAGATGAAAAAATCTCATTCATTATTTACTGTTATGACAAGCACATATTTTCCCTTCATATGTGTACATTGAATTTAACAAATCAATGACATAAATAAGTATCTGTAGAGTTCACATCATAAAAAATAGCATAGCTTAGTAAAGAAGCTCTTTTCAGAGCAGATTATGCTCTGATCAAAAAGAGGTCAGCACAGAGCAGAGAGAAGCTTGTTAGCCTTGAAATTGATCTCTTCTGAATTTTGTCACTCAGACAGTAAATATTTACTGAGTGCTTGCCATGTGTTAGGCATTTTGTTAGCCAACAATACAGTGGAGAAAAAAAAAAAAAAA
>RJWJ010049513.1:0-10193 GCA_004363605.1 Indri indri | reverse complement strand
ATTCACTTATTCAGGAAGCTATGTTTTAGGAGACAAATTATTTTCCCTTTGTATAAGGCATCCATGAACAGGGCGTGGGTTAGAATAAAAAGTTACTTGGTTTACATTCAAGCTGCTGCTTGTGAAAATGGGGATGGGGCCAGGATTCTTCCAGCTCTGGAAGTCTGACTGCTTTGGCTGGTCGGTGTCGTTGAGAATGCTCTTTTTTAACCCTTACCATGTGGTCTGTAATGTCAGTCGTCGTCATGTGTGTGAGCGCACCAGGAACCCCTCAGAGAGCTCGTTCAGGTCGAGATGCCGAAAGGCTTGGCAGGACAGGTGCTGTGTTTGCAGCCATCATAAGCACAGTTCCCCCCAAGAACACCCATCCTGCATGTTTTGGGGGTAAAGGAGGTGGTGATTAAAGGCTAAGGAAACAGAGAAGACTGGCCTGGCCGTGCTGGGCAGCAGGCTGGGCCTCTTTTCTCTGCTCGCTGGCTGAGGACCTTGGAGGCTCATTTTTCCTGGGGGTGGTTCTCGCAGAGCAGAAGGTGATATTCCCACCGCCCCTTCCTCGCTGGCCTGCCCTCTCCCCTGGGGAGGTTTTACTGACCGACGCTGCCAGAAACCTATGGGAATGAACAAGCATGTGTGGGAAAGTTTCCAGAAATACCCCTGTCGCCCCAGAAAGGCCTAAGTTGAGTGCTCAGGGGCTCTTGCTCCCCTGTTTTTTACCTCCTCTTCCGAGTTAGGAACTGAAAGCCTCAGTGGACATTTGTTCTGTGTTTAGTCCTAAAACTGGGGCTTCCTGGTGCTTTTTCAGAACTCAGTATTCCCCTTCTCCCCACAAGAAGGAACTGTGAACCCTTCCTTCGAGAAGCCCTGGTTCTCGCTCCCAGGCCTGGAGAGGTGAGGGCAGATATCGAGGGCTCACTCTCCTTTTCCAGGGTCCCCAGGGCTCCTTCCTCGTCTTAGAAACAGCCCTCTCTGCGCCCCCCTCCCCCGCACCGTGACTGTCTTTGACCTGTCCTTGGTGTTCAGCGTAAGGGTCGGTTGTCATCACCATTCCCTTCTACCCTTCCAGGGACAATCTTTAAATCTGGCTTTTTTCCCTCCTTTAATGTAATTCTTACGTAGAGTGAGTACCAGGTCAGACTGATTTGGTAAGGGATTGCTTTGTATTAATCGAAAGTGAGTTATAAGCCAATTTGAAGAAATATGCATTTTTTAGTGCATATAACTCAAAGTAGATTATCAGTGTTGCCTGGTAGAGGATTAACGAGAAGATGATTATTTCTAATTACAGTATCAAGTGTTTGTGAGTGCTTGAGGATGCTCGAAGAATTCGTTTTTGAGAATCTTAAACACTACCTAATCTCCTTTGCACTATTAATTTGCAGCGTCTGGAGAAAGGATCGGGCTGTCAGAGGTATGTGTATTCCAGCCTCTGGTCCAAATGATCCTTAATTGCAGAGTAACAAGATTTTACTCCACCCGCACTCAGGAAGTAGAACTTTTGACGAGACAGAATTGCTTTTGTCTGGGTATGCGGGGAAATCAGACCTTTGCGGTAAAACCATTGACTCAGTTCCCGTGGTGCACTTACTTAAAGTTCAGAGTGTACTGTTGTCAGACTCGAACTATGAAAGGAAATGTTTCTTGTCTAAACAAATGAGAACAATCATTTTACCGTGACACTTTACTAATAAAATGTCCTTTTGGATACCACGTGAAGATCCTTAAGATTTTTCCTTTCCAGAATGTAGTGGGGGGAAATGTCTGTCTTCCAGAGAATGTAGCTATTTGAACATTATGTATAGATGTCCACGTGAATGTATTAATATGTCTCTAGTAACAGAGGACAAGGAGGCTTATCAAGCCCTCAGAGTTATTTTTCCAGTACAGGTTAGCTCCATTAGCAAGAAAACCAAGTGTTTGGTGCTGGGGCCTAGTGGCTTGGTTATCTTCCCTGGGTTCGACATTCCCTGACCGCGTGGACATTTTGCCAGTGCATGTCAAGTGACCACAAGAGAGCAGGAAGGAAGATGGATCAGTAGTAGCACATGTACTAGTAGCAGAGAACTAGAAAAGCTCCTTTTTTCTGGTGGAACATACGAAGGTACTGCCCTTAGGGCCACGCTGGGCCGCCCTCCTCTCAGCCGTATCACCCAGCACAGGAAAGGGTGCCTTCCTTCCCTCCAGGCAAATCCAGGGCTTAGCTGCTGTTTGCTTTTCCCCACACATGTCCAGATATCCACTCCTCAATTTTGGGGCCCTTAGAACCACAGCTTACTTCTCCACAGGTCCTTTATCTTACTTTTCTTATTTTTACCTTCTGTTAATACTTCTCTTTTATTTCTCTCTTCTCTTAGTGATTGTAAATGCTTGGGCATTGTTCCAATAAAAGCAGTAAGCTTTTCATCCTCATAAAATTATTTGGCCTCAATCACAGTTTATATTTTAGAATATGGATCAAGAAGGATGGATTTTATAGACGATATCAAACCCGACTGGTGTGGCTCCGGGAAGCAACACCAGGGCTGTCGACTGGAACTTACAGAGCTGATAATTTCAAGTTCAGCCTGAGGGAGGATTTTCTGACAGAGTAGTGTTAATCACACCCAGAGTGTCCACACAAGTCGGGACGACCATGTTGGCGACGTTGCAGAATGGGTTCTCACATGGTCGGTGGCTGAGCTCGTGCAGATCTTGCAAAGCCCTGCATATTTCATAAACCCCAGTCGAACCCCAGTTAAGCTATTTATTATCCACAGGCTTCAAGAAACACATGTACCCTTTATAAGTCTTGGTTTTCTCGTAAAAAGAGGGTTGGTGTGGAGAATGTATGAATGCATAAAAAAGTCTTCAGCACAGTGCCCGACTCATAATAAAAGGACTCAGTCGTGTTAGGGAGGCAGGCTCTGGAGACTGACTGCATGGATCTCGGTCCTGGCTTTGCCATTTTGCTAGCTGTGTGCCCTGAGGCAGTTTACTTCTCTGTGCCTAGTTTTCTCATTTTTAAGATAGCAATCATAGTAGAACTCACCTCAGAAACTTTTTAGCACATAAATAAGGTACTTGATGTGTCACTAACATGACTCTCTCCTCCTAGGCATGCAGTAGGATGATCCTCCCCCGTCCCCTAGAAGTCAGGTAGGGCCAGTGTAATGAGTGGAGGAAGCCACAGGTGTGTCTCCTGCGGGGCGAGTCTTTAGGAGCCAGTGGACCACTCACTGGCAGCATTCCAGGTGGTAGACGCGCCAGCACAGCCTGGGTCCCTCGGCTGACTTGCAGCACACTTTTTAGCATGAACAGGAAATAAACCTTTTTTTTTAAGCCACTGAGATTTTGACGTTGATACCATGGCAAAGCCTGGCACATTCTGACTGGCATATCATAGGAACAGCCTTGACTCTAGACCTGAAGTAGAGTTCAGCTAAAATGATTAATAGTGAAAAATGTCAGTGGTATTGACTTGGATACCTAGGCTGCCAAGACTTGTAAAATCCTTTAGATACCGAACATGCAGACCCCGTGGGCCTGCATGTAAATCTGCACTCATGTGTACTCTGGAATACCTGTTGTCTTGGAAGTAACAGCCTGTTCGAAGGACCTGACCCTTTTCTTACAATGTCTGAGCTCAGGCAGCCTTTCTGTAAGCAGAGGCTCGTTGTAGCCAGCCTTGGGACTAAGCAGGCATTTGTCACCTGTCACGCATTCTGGCCATTCCATGCTCCCCGGAGCCTCAGAGAACTCCTGCCTCAATCCACATCCTTTGGGGGCCCACAGGAGCCCCCCATTCTCCTTTGCAGTTCTGTTTCATGGGGGTTTGGGTAGTGTATCTCTGCATTGGTCAGCCCGCCCTCCTTGTTCCTTTCCCTCTGGAGCTTTCGGGGGTAAATACGAAGTGTGCCAGGAGACAACAGGAGACAGCCGTCTCTTGAAGGCTGAACAGTGTGTTCCGCACAGCACTGGTGAGGACTTGCCCGCGTGCTGGTGAGTAAGGTGAGCTAACGTGGGGTGTGCTGGAGGCTTCGTTCGTTGCAGAGATGACTCAGGGTCAGATTTTGACGTCTGTCCAGGACTGAGGCTTTTCCTCAGCCTTTGTTCCAGAACATTGAGGTGACAGTGGAAATGTCTCTGCTGCTGGAAGGAAAACACAATTAGGAATGGCATTTCACTAGGATGCTGGTGGTCTGCCTTGCATCTAAGGTAATAACAGCCAAGTAATTCTGGGAGAACTCAAAGAGGCTAGCAGTTATTTTAAAAGCAAGATCTTTTCTGCCAAAACAGTCATACATTTCATTTTTTTAAAAATTGGAAAATACAAAAGAATGATAAAAAGAATGACTCCTCACAAGCCCTCGGTGCAAAGGTAAGCATTGTTGACACTTTGGAGCTTGTTTTCCTTTCAGTTTTTACATACATTTTAAAATGAAATTGAATTTACATACATTTTAAAATAAAACTGGGATGATAACGGTAACAAACATTTGTTGAAACCATTCTGTGTGCCAGGAGGTCTTTAAGCACTTTACATGCATTATCTCATTTATTCCTCACAATGACTCTTTGAAGAATCATTATCTCCATTTTCAGGAAAGGAAACTGAGGCACAGAGGGGCTAAGTCACTTTTCCAAGGTCACACAGTTCATAAGAGTGGTGCCAAGATGGAAACCAAAGCAGTCTGTCTCCAGAGCCCTCGGTCTTGGCTGGTGCTCAGTACTGTCTCTCAGTAACAATAGCTTGGATTTCCTTTGTTGGAATTGTGCAGTATTCGGAATTGTCTGGTTCCATCTCCTTGTACCGTAGATTAGGAAATGGAAGCCCACAGATGTGACTCAGTTTACCCAAGAGCACATAGCTAGTAAACGTCAGTGCCAAATCGGAGCACAGTCACCTGACCCACATTCAGCATGCACGTTGACTTCAGGTGACCCACGAACCTTTGTCCTCCTCCCCACGTCCTGACCCTGACAGCAGGCTGCGCTGTAGAGCGTGCTGTATAGGGACAGAGCCAAGTTCAGATTAAACGAAGGATGGGCGACTCTTGCAGCTCGCTTTTCCAGCACATACACGTAATTTCAGTTTGTGTTCAGGGAATTTACGGGCATCTCACAATGATACGTACGGCTGGCTCAATTTTCCATGCTGTGCTAGGGCTGTAAAAGGGTGAAAGGTACAGCCCAGCAGTATAGTTCCAACTTTTTACCCTCATCAAACATTTTTAACTGAGATTTGCTGACAAGCAGTAAGATTGATTGATTGGGGCTTTCAATGCTGTCGCTTCCCCCAGCCTGGACTCTTGAGGACATGCTAAGCATTGTTATAACTTTAGAGTGAGTCAAAAGTCAGTCTGCTGTCTGTGCGTAAACACTCCTGCGGGCACGGGGCTGTCCTGCACCAGCAGGCTGGGAGAGAGCGAGGCTTGCTGCACTGAGCCCAGAATGAGACGACCGGTTGAGAATTAAAGCAAGAAGAACAGGTGCTGACTTATCACTCAGTTTGGTAAGGTAAAGTGTCGAAACTTTTGTATCTTCTCAATAGAGAATGCCAAGCCCTTTTTTGGTAACTTAATTTGATTTTATTTGTGAGCTCCAGGAGGGCAACAATAAGTTCTCAGGAAAGTCACAAACAATGTTGAGTGAAAAATGACAAGAGTATGTGTATACAACAGGCAAAATATACGTATGCTGTTTGACGTCAGGACTGTGGTTACCCCTGGAGGTGTGGGGGTGATGTAGTTGTGATTGGAGGGGACACAAAGGTGGCTTCTGTTTCTTTGGCCACTGGTTACACAACGCGTTCAGTTTGTAAAAATTCATCGAGTTTTATACTTACTAAGTGTGCTCTTTTCTGAGTGTAAATTGTATTTCAGTTAAAGTTTAAAAGTTCTTGTTTGCATTTGTGTATCTTGTTGCACATTGATACTCAGAAAAATCTTTATTTAGTTGAATGAGTTTAAAATGGGGCAGGATTTATTATCTAGGGGGTATTGGGAAACCATCTCCACCTGGAATTGTCAAAGCTATATTGGCAGAACTTCCGAGGTCATGTTTTGATTCAATTGAAATGTATTTTATTTAGGTTATTAAGTATGAAATGTCTGATTTCCGTATGTACTAAGTTTGACAATCGATATCTCTGACGTTTCACTTTGACACTTCTAGTTTTATGTTTGTTGTGAAGGTATATCCTCAGTCTTTCAAATGCACATTTTGGCTTGTGATTATCTTTCAAATTTTTTTAGAGCAATTTTTGTGAAACCATGGATACGTCAAAAGTTCGTGTTTCTTTTCAGTCTGAGTTCTGTCGTGGAACCAGTATAGTACAGACAGCTTGAAATATCAACAAAGTGTTTGGGAAGGATGTGGCTAATGAATGCAAAGTATGTCAATGGTTTGAGAAGTTCCATTTTGGTGATTTTAATCTTGAATGTGAGCCACATGGGCAACCTGAGACCAAGGTGGATAATGATGAGCTGAAAGCTGTAGTGGAAGCGAATCCATCTCAGCCTATGCGTGAATTAGCAGCAAGGTTTGATGTTACTATTCCAACAATATTGGACCATTTGAAACAAATGGGCAAGGTAAAGTAGCTGGATAGGTGGGTACCGCATGAATTAAATGAGTATCAGAAGAGAAATTGTCTTGAAGCTTGCCTTTCTTTGCTGTCACAACCTAAAGGTGAACCCTTTCTATGCTGTATTGTTATGTGTGATGAAAAATGGATTCGTTTTGACAAGCGTAAGCATTTGGCACAATGGTTGGATAAAGATGAAGTGCCGAAACAACAGTCCAAAACCAAATATTTATCAAAAAAAACCCAATGGTGTCTGTGGTGGCCCAACGCTGATATTATCCACTACAGCTTCATGAAACCTGGTCAGTCGATCACAGGGGATGTCTGCTGCAACCAGTTGCATGAAATGATGAGGATGCTTGTGATTAAGCAGCCAAGATCGGTCAATAGAGACAGGGCAATCCTCTTGCAAGACAACACTCAACCACATGTTGCACAAACAACACTTGCTCAAACTACAGGAGCTGGGCTTAGAAAGTCTCTGTCATCCAGTGTATTTACCAGACCTTGCAGCAACGGACTACCACTTCTTCCAGGCTTTGGACCACTTCTTGCAAGGAAAAATATTCAATTCAACAAGCCGTGGAAAACGCCTTTTGCGATTTCATCACCACTTGCTCTCTAGGCTCCTTCACTGCTGGCATAAACAAGCTACCGTTAAGATGACAAAACCGTGTCGAGAGTTTAGGCACATACTTTGATTAATTGTACTGCTTCTTGTTTGAGATATAATAAA
Source organism: Indri indri (assembly GCA_004363605.1). NCBI lineage: Eukaryota > Metazoa > Chordata > Mammalia > Primates > Indriidae > Indri > Indri indri. The sequence continues at coordinate 2,895 of RJWJ010049513.1, read as the reverse complement.
CTACACTTTTGATTCAAAATCAGACATTTCTTATTTAATGACCTAAGTAAATGATTTCCGTGTAGACTTGTTTGACTAAAGAATGATGTCACCTTAGTTCAGCAAACAAACAGTTATTGGCAGCCTCCTGTGAACAAGGGTAGTACTAGCACTTCAAGTTGGGTACAGCTATGACATCATGTCTCCCTTGAAGGAGCTTGAGTCCGTGGGGGTTAAAGTACACAGGTGTGTGACAGAGGGAAGAGTAAAGTAGTGCCACAAGGTAAGCACACGGCAACAGGGAGTATCACAGAAAGCAGAGGCAGCATTCCATTGGGACCAAGAGAAGCTTCATGGAAGAAGGGGCATTTGAAATGGATTTTGAAGAATTTGTAGGATATTTATAAATGGAAGTGGATGGGGGGCAGGCATTGCAAATATCATGTATACAAGGAAATCTGTAGAAAATTCGCATACATTTGGGGAATTCAGGATTGTAGGTTCACTGAAGATAAATGGTATTCTTTAGGTGCAGGATGAGGCCTGAAGGGTAAGCGAGGGCCTTACAGTGGCCAGCTTGTACTGTTTCATTGGGGAGGCCTTAGGAAGCCAAAGAAAGTTTCTAAGAAGTAGAAGGGCATGATCAAATATGGTGTCTCCAGTAAAATCAAGTTTCTAGCCTCAGTGATTGTACAGTTACCATTAATTGCCCCGTCTGCCCCAAGTAAACATTTTCTAAGTTTAGTGCACTCTTTGTTGCTGTAGTTTGAACCCGTTCCTGTTTGGCTTCACTAATAAGCCCCAGGTCCATCGAGTCCTTGAGCTTCCTGTGGTCATCCCTCTAGGATGTGCAGGTTATTGTGTATCTTCTTCATTCCCTGTGTCCCTCCTTCCCCTCTGACCAGGTGCAGTCACAATTCCTTTATCCCTGTTTCATAGAGACTGTTTTCTAGTCTTACAGTGATTGGGCGTTTATTTCCTTCCAGTCTTTCCTTCGTGATGTCCTTCTGCCAGATAAAGCAACCAGGGCCTCTCATTCCTGGCAAAACTGTGCTTGGGAAGAGAGGGGCCAGGTAATACTGTTAGCTAACTTGTGTTAGCTCTGAAGAAGGCCTGACTCGCCTCCCTGGGATTATGTCTGGCTCCGCCATTGGGCTCCCTCTGGAATAAAGCACTGGGCAGGATTAACATGTGGCAAAGCATCGATACACATTGTTGCAAATGGTCCCTGTCCAGTGAGTCTGGGTCACTCAGGGTGAGGTCCGTCAGTTTCTTACTGACTTTTTTTTTCCCCATCAGCATCTTAGTCCCTAAAAAAAGGGTAACTTGTGCTAAATAGTGTCTTGCTTCCATTTGATTTCTGTTGAGACTCCATTATTCTAATCAAAGGGATGTTCACTTGACAAATGAAATGCTTCAGTTTAGATCTTATGAATCATTGTTTGGAGATTGTGTTCAAACTCTACAAACACCCATTTTTTTTTGGTCCCCTGAGGACATTAATAGCAGGTGACCTGACATGGAAAGAGGATTACAGTTGAGGTGACTTGGATTCAAATCCTGGCTCCTTCACCCTCGGTTTCTGCTTGCTTATGGGCGTAGCCTGTTCTTTGCCTGGCACGGTCGTGAAGATCGAGGAAGACAGCCCAGGGGAAGTAGCCACAGAGTCCGCTTTGCCTTTCCCTGTCAGAGCTCAAACCGGCCACGCCTTTACCAGGATGCTCAGTGCTGCTTTGTAATTCTTTTCCCTAAAAGGCCCTTCAGTGAAAAAGCTATTTCTTGTGGTCTTAGGATTATTACCATTGTTTTTCTTTATTTGTTTCCATATCTAAATACTGTTGCTGTATTATCCAATTTTAATAATTGGATTATTAAAATTAATCTCGTACCATATTATTCTGTCACATCTGTTTAATGATGAAAATAATTTATGAAAATAATTTTCTTGTGTTGATGGATGTACCTGCTAATGTCTTTTCTTCTTTCCTCCTTTTTAAAAAATTCTCCTTCTGTCAAAATGAGTGAATTATGAATTGGATCCATTTCCCATGATGGTGAAGTTCCCAGTGAATGGGGTGTTGCTGGCTTCCCAGTTACCTGGGCACTTTGGGACACCAGGACTGATGGGTGACCTCATTCTGTTTTGCATTTTTCTACCCTGGGAGCAGAGAGTTGCCATCTCATCACACAGAAAATTGGATGCCCTGGGAGCTCTGAATCTGACAGCTAGTTAGTGTAGAAGCTTGCAAGAAGGAATCAGGCTGTCCTGTATTCAACCAGTTAGCGTAGGAGGGGGGTTTTATCCTGTGAAACTTGTAGTTAGAAAATCTGGGACTTAAAGTATGTTCGTTGTGTGCGCACAGATTCAGTCATAGTAACCGTCCCTTTGACTTCGCATTTTAACGTGCTGCTGTGCTGTCTCGTGTAGGTAGAACGTCATGACATGAATACCTTAAGCCTGCCCCTGAACATACGCCGCGGGGGGTCAGACACCAACCTCAACTTCGATGTACCCGATGGCATTTTGGACTTCCACAAGGTCAAACTCAGCGCAGACAGCCTGAAACAAAAAATTCTAAAGGTGACAGAGCAGATAAAAATTGAGCAAACGTCCCGCGACGGGAATGTTGCAGAATATCTAAAACTAGTTAGCAGCGCAGACAAGCAGCAGGCTGGACGTATCAAACAAGTCTTTGAGAAGAAGAATCAGAAGTCAGCTCACTCCATTGCCCAGCTGCAGAAGAAGCTAGAGCAGTATCATAGAAAGCTCAGAGAGATCGAACAGAATGGAGCCCCCAGAAGCTCAAAGGACATTTCCAAAGACCACCTGAAGGACATACAGCACTCTCTGAAAGATGCCCACGTGAAATCCCGAACCGCTCCCCACGGCATGGAGAGCAGTAAATCGGGCATGCC
>RJWJ010049512.1:0-10218 GCA_004363605.1 Indri indri | reverse complement strand
AAAAAAAAAAAAAAAAAAAAAAAAAAAAAAGCAAACAACAACAACAACAACAAAAAGGACAAAAAGAATCATTACTATATAGAGTTACCATAGGGTAGCAAGGTCTTTCCTCATTTGGCATCTGAGCTCTTTAGTCAGTCAGTGGTCAGTGCACTGCTGAGCTTCTGGCCTTACATGATACATCCACTTTAGCATTTGCACTTCTCTGAGTCTTTTAATTCTGTCCTCCACAACCCCCGCACCCCTGTCTGCTGTGGTAGCCAGCGTTTGTATTTCACTTTGTATGGGCCATCGCTTTTTCTAAGCCTCTAAGAAACATCCTAGTAACATATTAGCATCATCTGTCTGAGTCCTTGGCAGGATGAGTGCTCTTATATGGTAAACTCTCCCTTTCCAACTTCATATTCCATCCCCCTTAACCCAGCATCCTCAATATCCAGTCCCACACAGACTCTCTAGGCTGTTGTCCACATATATTGGCTAAAACCTGCAGCGCTCAGCATTTCCCAGCATTTCCCTTGATAGTATATTATTATTGGTACGTTGGCCAAGAGGAAAAGTGGTGGTAGAATCTTTAAAAAGGGTATATTGTAATGCAAAGGAGAGATCTCTGTATTGTCTTCACTAAGAGAAGAGGGCTAGATTTTAACAGGGATACTTAGCCATTTCTGCAGGTCCAGAATATACAGGAAGATATAAGATTTCAAATTTCTCAAGTGCATTAACCCAGATGTAGCAATTCCAAGTCTCAGAGTCCCACTCTTTCAAACCAGTGCTCTTATCTTGGTACAGCAGATTTTCTGTGGTTAAGAATTTCTCTGAGTATAGGCTGCATTAGTAAGTGCTGCACTTGATGCTTGGCTTGTTCTAACTTCTGGCTTCCAGGATAGACAACTCTACCTTTATATGATGCCAAGGTACTTCTTCGACATTCACAGTTTTTTTTTTACATTGTCAATAATCATTCTCAGACTATCATTATTTTTATCCAATGCTCCTAGCAAATACCTTCCAATTCCAAAGTCCTCACAATTAATACTTTTTCTGTTTCTCTAAACACCTGAGTTATTGCACTATCCATTGCCTTCCCTCCTGCTGTTATTTAATCTCTGTTTACCACCAAAGGAAGTTTTTAACAATTGCAGCCTATAACGGCATGTCAGTAGCTATCAGTATTCCACCTCCCACTAGTGATGGGGTTCTCAAGGACAATAAACCAAAGGGTGATCCAGCGGCTAAATCCCATGTTAGTATGTCAGCGTCTTAGGTCAATTTTCCTGGAAACATACTCTGAGATTGAGATTAATAAACAGGAATTTTATTGGGGCTGCTCTGAGGAACAACACATAAGGGGGTGAAGGTGGCAGTATTGGGCAAAGGGGGAAGTTAAACAGTAGTAAGTTACAACAGATGCATTAGCTCAAGCCAATCCCTTGTGGAGTCCTGGAACTGAAAATAACCTACAGCAAGTGTCCCGAATTTGGGCCAAATGTCTGGGACCTTGCAGCCTTTCATTTGATACTCATTCCATGCAGCCTATCCCCAGGGAAGGCAGTTCCCACAGAGAGATGCAACTACGAGTAGTCAGTAGCCAACACTCTTGGAAGCTGGTGGGATGAGTGCCACCCCCCGATTTGAAGTGGGGGTCTGGTTGGCACACCACAGCATCCACTACAGAGAAATCATTGGCAGCATTAAATTCTGAGATAGGAAACTTTATAGCTTGGCTATAGTTGGAGATTGATTAATGATGTTAATAGATAAAGCAGTGGCAGGTTTCAATCTCAGGACAATGCAGGAGGCAGTAGAGGGCTCCAGGACGCTGCAGAAAATATTTGTGAATGAATGAATACCTGAAAATAACAGTGCATGCCAACAACAGAAGGCATACTGATTGGAAGGAGGGAGAATGGTGACAAACCTCACACCATATCCAGGGACATACCTGACCTTGAAATTTACATCTCACTCGAGTGAAACATTAAGCCACTAGTGACTTTATTTCAGCCACAGAAATTCCTGACCCACTTCCACAGTTTCCTTTCTGTAGAATGTTTTGATTTTTTATTTCTGATACTTTAAGAAATCAGCACTGCTGGCAAAAATAAACTTTGGACATTTTGGTTTTTTCTTACAACATAAAGAAATCGTGGAAAAATAATACAATTTATTCAAAAATGCTTATGTGTCATTCGCATGTGTATTTAAGCAGGATTCGTAACCTCAGCACTAAGGACATATTGATTCTTTGCTGTGGGGGCTGTCCTGAATATCATGGGATGTTTAGCAGCATCCCTGGTGTCTGCCCAATAGATACCAATGGCACTTCCTCCTTCTCCAGTTGTGACAAGCCAAACTGTCCCCAGAAATTGCCAAATGTCCCTGGTTGAGGACCACTGATTTAAACTCTTGTTCAGGTGTGGTTTTGGTTTAAAATGTTTGTACAGAGGAGAAATTACTTCTAAAGCAGGCCAATCCAGTATGCATGACATTTGGACATGTAATTTATTTTATTTAATTAAAAAGTAAATACTAAAGGAATGAGGAGTTAAGGGAGATCATATTAAAAATTGAAAGCCTAGATGATTTTTTAATTGGGGAAATTAATCACAGTATTAAGTATTTGCTATTGTGAGTAACATGAAATTTTATTTTTTTCTTATTTCCTGTTTAGTCCATGAGAGAAAAAATGACAAAATTTTTATGATGGAAGAAAAATTAGGATGAAAAATTTTAATCTTAAGAAAGAAGATCAAAACTTTTAAGAGGAAAATCTAAAGTCTTGAGAATTACAAAAACTTGATTCTTTCAAAAGACTTGGAATACCTTTGTAGCTTAACTACATGATTGGATCTTCGCTATTGAATAATATCCAGTAACATGCATTCTAAAATTAAATATAGGCAGGTACAGTGTTAAGCAAACATAAGAATAAAAATGTCATAGCTCCTACCCCCAAGAATCTTACAGTATAAAGTACTGATTCTCAACTTGGCCATACACTAGAGTAACCTGGGCAGTTTCTCAGACTTCTAGGGCTCAGATGATAGATCAGACCGAGTTAGAATCTCAGCCTAGAAGAAAATCCAAGCATCAGTATTTTTAAAGCTTCTCAATTAAAATAGAAAAAAAATGTTCCTGTTATCACAGACTAGTATCTATTTTACTATCAGACAAAAACAATATAAGAAATGTCAAATTTCTCCTTTAATTTGTAGCCAAAGTTGAAAGATAAATTTATGAACAAGTAAAAGGCATCATAATAATTACAATATAATGGAAGAAAATATCTGATGATATTGAGGCACCAAGAAATAAATACCAAGATGTAAATTTATGAAAGTTTCATGCATTTGAGTAGTTTTTCTATTGTGAAAGATACGGAAGTACAAGATATAGTGTTTATAAAGGTATACAAAAATTCTGGATGAGTAAACTTTAAGACCACTTTAAAGCATAGCCTTTGACAAATGAGAAACAATTTATAAATGCATTAAATAGCATTTGGTGCCAAGCTGCCTTGAAGTCCATAGAGCCATTTATACTATTCAAGATTTTTATCTTTATATTGAAAATTTCAGTTGAGTTTTTCTAAATGACAAAGGAGAAAATAAAAGTTACGTAGAGTGATATTTGATTATAATTACCATATACTGTAAGTCATTTAAATTACTGGCCTAGGAATACATATTCATTAAATCCTTATAAAACCAAGCAAATGTCAGATATTCTAATGAGTAGTAGTGATTAATTTAATGGTCAAAGTGGGTAATCATACCTGCTCTTAATTTTTCCTGGCCAAATTAGTTTAGTCTATGCTCTGTGGTGTGGAAATCTGACTTTGCAATTAAGAATTTATTCAGATAATCTAGCATGTCCAGTACTACTGCTTGGGAAATACCTGGGTCAGTTTTGAGTAGATATTGCAATCCACTCCTACACATATGTAAGAATTATTTCCCCACTCTTAAGTAAAATATAATTCAGCTTCCTGAATTATCACATACAGAATAAATACGGAGACTATCACACATGGTATTCAAAGAGTTGGGATACTGTTAGCCCATAACACAACATTTGTCTCCAGAAACTTACTACAGCTCAGTCCTGAACTGCTGTACTGTTCCTGTTGGAAGTGTAGCTTGGAGAATCTATATTTTAAAAATGATGGCTGAGACACTTGCTAATTACTTATTTCTCTTTTAATTCTAAGCTCTATGAAAAACCATTTTAGAACCAGAAATCCACATACCTGGACATGATTAGCCTACTTCCCTAGAAAAAAAGCATCCAGATCAAATGGTCACATAAAATACATCCTTGCTTCTTCCAAAAAAGGACCATTTTCCGTTATGTTGTCCAATGCTGCTCACATAAAGATCATTAATGAATTACTTTCAGAATTCAGGTTTTTAAAAAATAATGTTTCTGTTATCACAGATTGGTGTATATTTTACTGTCAGAGCAGGACAATATTATAAATGTCAAATTACTCATCTCCTGTCATTCCTATACCATAACCATTTATAACACTCTATGTTTGTGACATTTGAGGCTTCCTTTTTAATTTTTTAAAAATGTTTTTATTTCCAGAAAGCTTTGAGCTAAATTTAATGCTCAATTATGGTAACTATGTTATGCTAAGTTCTTGGAATATTTAATTTTTCCAACATCTTGTGGTTTTAAATTTTCTTTTCCTATTTTTACATTGTATATTATGTGTATTTTATTTTAAATTGTGTCAAATAACCTGTCAAAGTAGGTGGGGTAGAAATCATGTTCAAAGAAAGTACTTATTAGAGTTAAGTATTAAAGAGAAGCTAAATATATGCATTATTTGGATTTATTCTTGTTCTAATTTGTATTTTATCTTTTAAAATATAATACTTAAAAATAATCCCAATTTCATTAAATAGTTCATTGTTAAATTGTAAAGTGGCTCCATTATTTTGTTTAAAATACATCCATGAAGAGTATGTCTGTTGGGGACAAAAGTTAAAATCTAGAATCTTAGTAGTTATGTATTCTATCTAAAGACAAAGCACCTAGAACTAAGTGCCCAGACTTCTGGTGCTAGATTTACTTATTTGAACATCTAAAGGGGTGATGGATGTCATAGGCATAGATTATAAAATGAAAATAAAAATAACTGCTCTTACATTTTATCGATATTAATACTTTTTTACTATAACCTCTGTAAATTAACATTCCAAATTATATTCACCTAATGACACATATGTTAACATGGTGATGAGATAACTTGTAGGTATTTCAAAACTTAAATATTATTTAGTTCAATTTCAATAACAAATAGTATGCTATAAAATAGCTAGTTTTTTCAACTGTGGAAAGATCAGTTCTAACAATACCAGAATTGTAGTTTTCGCTTTTTTGCAATCAGTTTTATGTCATATTTTCTTTCCTGACACATTTTTATTTTCATCATTTTTGTATCCTATGAAATTATATAGAGTGGCACCTATGCAGGAATAGAATGGATGTCAACAGACTGTTATAGTCATTACTTTAATCGGCATTTCTAAAATAGCTCTTTCTCTTCGATAAACATTTTAAATTAATGACATAATGTAAGTATATGCACACATGTAATGATGTAGGTTTACATCATGTCACAGTGTGCATACAAAAATAATGAAGAGCTATAATGCAAGCAGCCTAATTTTCATGGATTTAGGTAAATTCGATCCCTGGTTCCTTCCAAAGAAATTCAGATTTATAAAAATGACACCTTGAAAAGAGTTTTACTGTTTCATCGTTATCAACATATGAGAAACTTCCCAGTTAATGTACTCCCAGATATAATCTAAGGTAGATTGGAAACATCTATTAATTTGTGACCCAATCCAGAATATAAGAGAATATTCTCAAGAACTACAGTGTCCAATATGGTAGCCATTAGTCGCATATAGTTATTTAAATTAAATTAAAATCAAATAAAATTGAAATACTCAGTTCCTCATTTGCATTAGCCAAATTTCAAGTGCTCAATAGCCTCTTGTGGCTAGTGGTTTCCGTATTTGACCACAAAGAACATTTCCATCGCAGTATACATTTTTGCATTATATAATGCATTGATAACGTAGAACTCTTGTCTCCAACTGCATTCCAATTAAAAGCACTATTCTACATAGAAAATGGAAAAATTGCACAAATGGCGACTGTTTCCATCACCATATCAATATGCATTTGTTCTAATATTGATTGATTAGTATTGCTATTGATTTGTTCTACTATCATGAAGGATTTTGTCTTATGTAATATAAAGTTTTGTCACTAGGGAGTAACAAAAACCTTATACCTGGATTTAAAAAATGGTTCAAACACAGTAGTATAAAGTTAGTGAATCTCCTGGAAGATACCTTTGGACATTGATAGATTACAGTTTTAGGAGCCTTCCAAACTAAATTAAAATTTTGGCTATTTATAAATTGAGAAAAACAATAAACTACTGCTGGACTTCAAGCAGAAGAAAGATATGATCTGACATCTATTTTAAAGGGTCAGTTCTGGCTATAAGTAGTATTAAAAAAAATTATTCTTGACACTTGTTAAAGATGGCAAGGCAGACTTTATTCAAGGTGAGGAGTGCATGGGGATAGGTACAGGGAACACTGCAGTGGGCCCTTCAGTGGGGGAGAGAGATTGGGCCCAACCCTGACTCCAACAGGACAGGTGGGAATTTATAAGCAAGGATCAGAGTCGGGGGTCAGTGGATGGAGAATTGCTAAGAGGAAGTCTCGCGGTAAAGTGGCTTCTTGTCGGACTGACTCAAAAGCATTCTTGCTGAAGGCAGGCCAGGATGGTAAGATACACAGAGTGGTCAGATACCAAAGGTGGGGAATTTTTGCTAAACTGACTCTGCAGGATTCTTCCTTAAAGTGGATCCTACAAGGACAGAAAGGGAAGTCTAAGGCTGGGCACAAACAGAGGACTAAGAAGAGCCAGACTGAAGTTTTTGTCAAAGGAGAGAGTCCTTACCAGTCCTTATGGATGTGTGGAGAGGAAGACTTCAGAGCAGAAGAATTAGGCAGCTGTTTAGTTTAGTAAACCAAACTAAAAACATTGATGTCTGAATTAGGATAGGGGTGGAATATAGAAAAGGAGATATTAGAGAAGTTGAGAAGGTTTTACAGATTTGAAAAAATCCACAAACTTTTATTTGGCAACTAAAATTTCATAGGCATTGCTCTTGGCATTTGAGATTCATTGGGGAATGAAATTGGCAAAGTCATCTCTCCTCAGCAAGAAGGAGACACATGGTAATATTATACATAACAAACAAGCAAAATATACAGTGTGTTATAGATGTATAAATCTTAAGTGCAAAATAAAGAGCAGAGTAGGGTAAGGAGAACTGGTGGGGAAAGGATTGCAATGTTAAATAGGGAGGGCCAGGTCAGCCTCACTGAGAAGGTGGTACTGGAATGTAAACTGGAAGGAGGCGATAGAGTGAGCCAAGAGGAAACTGGGGAAACAGCAGTGCAGGCAGAAGGAATGGCGGCACAAAGGCCCCAAGACAGGAGAAGCACACCTGACATGTTAGAGGAACATGAAGATCATGGAAGTCAGAGTGGTAATGGGACCCAGATCACGTAGGGCTTTGTAGATCACTGTAAGTACATCAGCTTTACACTGAGCAAGAAGCGGAGACATTTAAGTGCTTGGAGCAGGACGTGATATGATTGGACTTCCAGGTTCAAGTATTTCATTCTGACTGGTTCATAATGACTAGACTATAAGGGGACAAGAGTGAACTGAGAGATTTGTTAAGAGACTATGGCAAGAATTCCTGCAAGAGATGGTAGTGGCTGTGTCTGGGGTTGTAGTGGTGAAAGTGGTGAGGAGTGGTCAGAGACTGGTTTTATTTCAAATTTCAAATTAGTAGGATTTCCTAAAGATTTGGATATTAAATGTTAGAAAGACTAACACACACACACACATATAACTTAAGCAGCGGGAAAAATGGAGTTAGAATTAAGCAAAATAGGAAAGGTAAGCATAGAGCAGATTTTGGGAAGAAGATCAGAAGTATTGGCATGTTCAATTTGGGATGTCTACTGAATATCCAAACAGAGATGGATATAGGCATCCGGAGTTTGGAAAGCTACCTGGACCAGGGATGTAATGTGATGTCATCAGGATGGAGACAATATTTAAAGCCATGGACTGGGTGAGATGACATAAAGAGTGGGTGTAGGTCAAGAAGAGAAGAGGGCTGGGGGGCTCACCAACATTGGGAGATAAAGGGAAGCCTGGGGAATGAAAAGGAGATTGAGAAGGAGTGCTCAGTAAATGGAAAGAAAAACTAAGAGAGTGAAGTGTCCTAAAAGGCATTGAGGGAGGGTATTGATACAATCAGTGTACTCAGTGGCGTCGAATGTTGCTGGAAGTTTGAGTAAGACAGGAAATGAGAAAATGTGGATATTGACAGAGAGGATATATAAGAGAGAAGAGTCAAAGGGGTGCCTGGATTGCAGATTTGGGCAACTGAATTCATGATGGTGCAAGTCAATGAGATAAAGAACTTAGGAGAAGAAGACTGTAGGGGGAGGCAATGTCCTGAGCACCCGGCTAGGATCCAGGGGTGCAAGTGCATGCCTAGGGCAGTCCAGGGCTCTCTGATACTCTAAGCGGTGGGCATACAGAGACTCCAGTCTGGACTGGCAGAGGGGAGCATGTGAGAAGCAGCAGTAACCACATAGGTGGTGGTAGGTGCCCTGGTTGGTTGAAAGAGGAGAGCTTGGAATGGGGGCAGTGCCAAGACCTGGAGCCTGGATCTGTGGCATCTGCACAAATACTCTCTGGCCAGAGTGACAATAGAGGAACTGTCAGTGTTCAGGCACTAAACTTTGCCAGTGAATTATCACAAAATAAAAGTGTACACATAGACATTGAAATAAGGGATATCAGAGAGAGATTGGAATTCCTCAAAGAGTTTGCAATCTCTGGTGTTAAGAACTGCTGTAATTTTTTGAAGTACGTATCTACAGACAATGAAGATTAAATTTAAGACAGCAGAATTTGACAGAAAGGAATATTATTTTTATATGAAGCTTCAGGTGAATCAACTATTAATGAGAATGGCAACTTTTAAATTATTTTTCCTTGTAATTTATAGCTACAGCTATAAAATACATATAAAGGTTCTTTGAATTTTTGAATTTTATGCAAGTCTTGAAGACACTTTCGGTTTCATGCACAACTTCCACAAATTACAGGAAGTGTCAGTGGAAATGTTAAAATGCTATTGTATAAATTTATATTTAAATGTGTAAATTTATGTGTTAATTTCATTATATTTATATATTAGTTATAACAGACTTACACAGAACAGATTTGTATGAAGAGTTAAATACCTCTAGAAAAATTGTTCCTAAGAATCATCAGCTCTAATATACTAAAATTTATATTTTAAAATAATTTATAGGAAATTTATCACAACCTTGTCAGCCTATAAAATACTCTGAACTGTTCTATTAATAGTTGCATCAGCAGACTGAGCCCCCTCAAAATCAAAAATTATCAAAAATATTTGCAATCTTTATTTTCCAAGAGTGAATGAAATCATTTTCAATCTTGTCAATTGAAATTAATGTGTTAAATATATAAATTTTGAGGGCCTAATATGCAAATTTTCAGAAAAGTAAACCAGAAAAATCATATGGCCAATCAAAATATCACATTAATAAACTATTATTTATTGTATGTTTTAAAATTACACCAAAATATCATGCTTTGCAATTTGTAAGTTTGTTGTTACTTAGGTACCATATTACCCCCCTCATGTTTTATAAGTATTGAAATTTTTTAAAAGGAAAAACTTTGCATTTTAACACCTTTAACTGTACTTTCCTTCCTGCTTCATAAGCAAGTGGCCTTATTTTTATTTGACACAGGGCCCCACAAAGGATGTAGCCAGGTCTGCTAAGTTGAGTTGTTATGGCATGCTGTTTTAGAGGACTGAAAGGTTTTGGAAAGAGAAACAGAGACAGACACTAGCAGAGGAGACACAGCACGAAGTGGTTTGGGAAGGAGAGGAAAAGAGGTTAGACGGTAGGTAGGCGCAGGCATCTTCAGCAGTGATCAGAGATATTCAGGTTGTGAGTATGGCTGGATTTGAGTAGTTGAAAAGTAATCAACAGGATTAGTCCCAGAAGATCTCTAGTTGATGGGGTAGGGAGAGGCGAGAGAAAGGGG
>RJWJ010049511.1:0-10230 GCA_004363605.1 Indri indri | reverse complement strand
AAGAATGTTTTCTGTGAACTGTTTGTAGATGTCGGGTGTGTGACACACATCTGCGAGCTACATGATAAAGTATTTTCTATTTTATGTCCTATATTTGTCATCTTCTCAATCAGATTTTTTGGAAAAAGAAAAGGACTGTGTACTAGGATCTCATGTGTTTGCCGGTGATGTTCAGCATGTTTAAGTTATCAGATGTTTTTACTAAATTATAATTCTCTTTTATTAAAGCCAAAGCACAATTTGGCTTGCAGCGAGCCTCATCTGGCTGGTGAATCATGAGGACATGATTTTGATTCATCCACAGATTACAGAGAAGGCATTCGTTTATGGTCATTGTAACCGATACTTTTGGTATTTCTTAATAAATCTAAATTTGCAGTATCTGATGATGTGTTGATTTAACCAAACTTTATGTAGAAGACTCACTCCAACTTCAAATGATATGTGTTTAAAAAAACATAATGATTTTCAAAGGTTCTAGTAGGAAAATGAATCCACTCATATCTTCAACTGAACAACTGAAGAACAGATCTTTAACCAGGAAGAAGTTTTTTTTTTTTTTTTTTTTGATGAGGAGCAGCTTTCTGTGTATATAAATAGCTTAGTGAGGAAGAGAGACAAAAATCCCTCCAGTCTGCTCCACTAGCCGAGTCCTGGCAGTGAATGGAGACACAAATCCCAGCCTTTGAATTAATTCTTGTGCAAACATGTGCTTTGGAGAAGGCTTTCTACCCTTGGTATGTAGTCTTTATCTCACGCATTTAGTGCTTACACGTTGAGAACAAACTGTAGGTAAGACGTTGCAATAGGTACGGGAGGCGAAAAAAGTGTGCGGCATCATCCTGTTCTCAGGAGGTGAGAAGACAATGACTCCAGGAGGAAGTAATCATGGAAAGGGCCAGATGGGAACCGGGGAAGGTCACGGGACGGCAGCACAGCCAGAAGGCGGAAGTGTGTAGAAATAAATTTTTTCATTTTGCTCGTGGATCTCAGTTCCTTTATAAGCACTTATTCTTGCTCAGAGGTAGAAAACTTTTAAAATATAGTCTCAGGTAAAAAGTCAATTTCAAGTGCATATCTTTTCCGGTCTACTTTAGTCTTCTGTTGAATTCCCAGCTGGCTTGGACCTGTGCTGGTGTGGTATTGCTGCCTAAGCCCACTGTAGTCTCTCCGGCTGGACCCAGGAGGCCATTTTCACTTTGGCCTGGGACACATTAAATGACCTCCTGTCACTCAGCAAGGCTCCTATCAGCTTTCTGGGTGAGTGCTACTTCAGAGGAGGAATTCTATCTCCTACCCCTCTGCAAAGAGTCCTTCCCATGGCTTCCTGACGGGCTGCGAGCTTGCGACTCTTCTGGTCCTCTACTATTTTCCTCTGTACCCAAGCAACACTGGTTAGATCTTGGCATGTCCCACACTCCACAAACTTGAGACGAGTAATCCCGAGTCTCTGTGTTTAGCCTTACCCAAGACGGTCAAGGGAGATTTCCTTAGTTGCCTCCTCACGCTGCCATCATCACCAAGTCGGGGAGGACCAGGGTGGTGTTCTCACTCTCCTAGTCCTCTCTTGTAGTCTTCCTTACAGCAACTGTTCCAGTGTGAATGGAAAAGTCATGTTTGCTTATTTCACATTGCTGGACTAGGTCTGCATGAAATGCATGAAGGCAGCTGCCTGCAACCTCCACTTCTCTCCTTGAGAGCAGCATGTTCGCAGGCTGCTTCTAGTCTGCCATTTTTTCTAGTCCTCTGAATATAATAACTATACATTTTATGTGTGTTGGATCTCTTATATGTATTTTCTCTTTTAATTTTGATTTTGCCCCCACAACTTAAAATAATTTTGATATAAATGAAATAAGCCTTGTCCCATATGGTTATAAGTGTTTTGTGAACTTCTTATATTGATATTTATAGTTTGGTGATTACCCCTTCTTATATTTGGTAATTCTTGATCATTTAAGTTGCATTGGCAGGCAGAGCTCAGAGCCCACTGTCTGATCTGAAGCTATAAAGATGAGACACTTGCTTTCCCAGTTGCCTTTACAGCCGCAGTGCTGGTTGGTACATGACCCAGATTCAATCAATTTGAGTCTCCCACCCAGGACTTTGCAACAAAAGCCAGTGAAGTAAACACACAGACCTGGGAAAGTAGCAGCTGCAGCAACATTTTTAGCCTGGGGTCACTGGTGGCAGTGGTGCTGATGGGGCAGTCCATGCCCAGAGCCTGCAAGCACAGTACAAACATCCAGGCTCAGCATGGTAGAAATGGTGACTCACAGGCTGACACTGTAGCATGAATGGGGCTTTGCTTTGTCTGCCCATTCTTCCTTTGTTCTTGCTCATTTTCCAAGCCTGCTTGTGTAGCTCACCTAGTGATTCTCTGAGTTTTCATTTCATATAGCCTCAGTTGACCAGTTATTTTTTATTACTTGCAAATAAGAACCCTGGCCAGTACATTTCTCCACGTGATCTTTTAGGATCTATGCTGATACTTTTTCTCACTATTGTTACGGTTTATTTACTTATGTTTTAAACTTTAATTAGAATAATTTGGAGTCTGTTTGGAAATGAGAAATAAGGTAGAAAATCCAACTGTTATTGCTTTTTCTCCTCTTTCTCTTCCTTATTCTTCTTTAACCCTAAATAGATAGACATTGTTCCAGCTTCCCTTATTTGACAATCTGATTTCCCCATTGATTTTTATATGCAAAGTTAAACATATACAAAATCCCAGATGTACATCTATAATCAATTTGCTTCATTGATTGTTCTATGTATTCCTATAAAAATATCTAAATTTTAATTTCTACAGCTTTCTAGTTCATTTTATTAATGGCTAGTACTGTGTGCTCCTCTCTCTCACTTGTTAGTAATAGAATTTTTTAGGTTATTCTTATCAGCTTCTTTTTCTAGATAAACATCAGTAGTATGTTGCTAAATCCCTTATGAATTCAGTTATTTGTGTTTAATTGCATTGTCTCCATAAATTAAAATAATGAGCATTTGAAGAGTTGACATCTTTATAAAAGTTGAGTTTTCATAGTTAAGAGCAAGGCAATCCTTTTCATATTCTTCTATTTAAGAACAAGATACGCCTTTTTATATTCTCTTGTAAAGAAGAACATTTTTCTCCTGTCCCTATCTACCCTCCCTTTTTTTCTCTCTGATTATAACAATGTACTCATGGGCTTTTAAAAATCATGTGTGTTGTAATCCATCACTGTCATTCTGTTTCATGCTCATATATCCCCCCATTTGGCCAGTGGGAGCTCCTGTTTCCTTTTGACGTGACTCCATTCATCTTTGAACATTGACCCCATTAATCCTTCAGGCTTCATTTCTACTATGGATGGGAAGTCGAATTACATATTACTTAATTATAGAATGGAATAAAATGAAACTGGTTTCTCCTGTCACCTTACCTTGTATACTAGTACACCTCATACCCCATGCACATCTCTTGAGTTGTTTTATTTTCTTCTATCCCTATAGCATTAGTATATTGTAGGCTTGAGAAAATTTCTGCTCTCATTATGATTTGATATATTTAAAATATTCAACATAATGTCAACTGTTCATTTTAAGGAACTTTGTGACTTATGGAGACTCACTTGCTTGGGATTTACCCTGATTTTGGGGCAACTTTTATCATCTGTTGGCTCTCTGAGAGATTTCAGCTAGGATAAACAGAAAGTTATAATTTATTTTGTGCATGGTATAAAGATCTAATTTACAAAAGCTGATACTTGGTTACATAGGGCTGGATGTAAAACGTTGACCCCCAAAGTACCTTGGAATGAATATTGTTTTTAATTCATTAAAAATTAGTCCAAGTAATGCATGGCATTTATTTAAAAGTGGCATATCTTTAAAAATCTTAAAAATCTCTTAATAGAGAAAGACCTTTATTGAAAAGCAGCCATTCCCCATTCCCTGCCTCCTTTTTTCCCATCTCCAGTGTTGTCTCTGGAGGAAATCAATTGAGTCTATGTCTAATAATTCAGAAAGTCCCATCTCTCTGAATATGCATTTAATACTACACTTTTATTTATCAAGTTTAGATGTTGTTGCCTGGCCTCATGCTTTGATAGAAGAGGATTGAGTTAATGTAAAGCATTTTCTCCTTCTCCCTCTTTTTCCTAATATAGAGATATCACTCTTCCTGGGTTCTCTATTGAATAAATTTGTAACATTAAGCAATATGTTTGTATTAGTTTGCTAGGGCAGCCATAGCAAAGTTCCACAAATCGGTGGCTTAAGTGAGAAAAATCTATTGTTTCAGAGTTCTGAAGACTAGAATTACAAAATCAAGGTGTCAGCAGGACAAATAATACAGCCTTTACCACCATTTTAGTGGATCTTGGAAGGAAGGGAGAGAAAAAGAGTACTCAATCCACGATTCATATGAAATCGGCCAAGTTGTTTGATTTCTCTGTGCCTCAGTTTCTTCATCTTTAAAATGAAGATGAAAATAGTAGTTACATCAAAGCATTGTTGTTAAGATTAAATGAATATACATAGGTGAGGGGATTAGATCAGTGCCTAGAACCAAGTAAATACTTTGTACATCTCAGTCATCATGATTTTGACTATAACCATGATTGACTTGAACGGGAACATCTTTTTGGGAGCCTTTAAATATTTCTTTATGAAAAATATTCCTCCAAAGACATTAATAAATTTCAACAGTGGATAACTTTACATCTTGAAATGCATATAGAACACGTGTGCATGCCCACACTTACAAAACCACTCCGCTCTTCATCACCACTGGAATTGCAGCGGGAAACACTCAGAAGAGCTGGGGAAGATGGAGATTCATGTCTATTTTCAGAATACACAGTGATCAGTTAAAAGTGATTCAACCACAGAACTCCCAGCACTAGCAATCCTTTTACTTCTTTCATTTATGTTGTATGAAACTTAAATATTAAACAAAGTTGACAGTTTGGCAGGAAAGCAAAGCTTCATTCTGCATCTGGCTCCTCTGACCAAAAGTATGTAAAGGAAAAGGAATGTGATTACTTTTGTTCCATTATTCTTGGAAAGATACTATCAAATAAATGTTTGAGAATTTAAAATGATTTTTCCCAGCTTGAGGTTATATTTGGTTCCTTTTCATTTCTTGTTTGCTTTTGTTAAATGAAATTTATTTATTGTTTTGTAACAAGTTTATCATTTTTGGTATGCGTTTTATTCTGTCAGTGTTTTCATGTTACGTACCCAGATTATCTGTCTTTGTGATAAGTCTCTGGGAAAAGGTACGTTCTTACCAATTTCTACTGCAAAATTCAAAGAACTCAAAAAGTTCATAAACCCAAACTCAGCACCTTCTCTAATTCCTGCTCCAAAGGAAAATACATATTTCTAAACATTTAATAATACATATGGGATACAAAAATACTTTTATGTAATAATAAGAAGAAATTTAAATACAGAGCCACCCCACATCCCAGATTTGCTTATTACTGACAAGAATAAATTTCTCTCAGGAAAGCATGGTAAAATACTTGTGAATATTCTAGAACTGTATTTAATCTAAATATTATTAGCTATTTAGCTTTGGGTATCATTGTGGATAGAGCTAAAATTGACATTCCTGGTATTTAAAAACCAGTAGAACTTCTCAGTATATTTGGAGAAAGGCGGCTGAATAAACATGTCCACCTCTAGCGCAGGGGAGAGAACGATCCGAAGCTTGAAAGAAACGAAAATCAAGTCCTAATTTAGAAATTTCTGAAGTTTGGAGTTTCTTCATTCACTAAGCATCCCAGGAAAGTAGCTATGAGATGTTTAATAATGTCAGAAACCACTCATAATACGTAAATCATTGAATCAATTTGCAAATTCTGTGAACTTCAAATTTTCTCCAGAATTGATCAAGATGCAAGAGCTCAGCAGAAATGAGCACCAGAACTTTCTGTTGGTAAATATAGAAGTGGAGGAAGAGTCAAAGACTATTTAGGCAGGGCAACCAGGTCCTGGTCTGGATACTGAACCGTCCTGTTAAGTGAATTTCATACTTCATACCTCAGGTCTTCTGTCAAATATGACTATATTCATGTTTTCAATGATTGTAATAGTATTTTCCAATTGTCCTACATGCTTTATGGCTATGTTTTATTGGTTTTTATTCCATAGTTGAGTTTTATCTTACAAGGAAATCACAAAGATATGTGGACCCATAATTTTACCTAATTCATAGGAATGTCTATCATATGCCATTCAACACTGCTTGTTTTAATCTTTAATACGCATTTCCTGACATAAAATATGCACATGGTTGCAAGCTTAGTCTGTCACAGGTATTTGAACCAACCTGGGCCACAACAACGCTATCATCACATTTTCTTATACACACGTCCAAGACTCCCTTCAAATGAGAAGATACATATTTGAGGTATCAAGGAGATACCACTCTCCCCTTCAATTTTTAAATATTTTCCTGACTTTTAGGGACAGGGAAACACATTTGTGCTGATTGTCGACATCTGGTAATTTGTAGGGCCTTGAAACAATCACATTAGCCTTACAGCAGTGTAACTGAATGCAGACAGCGGTTCTCTCACTGCATAACTATGCATCCCACAGTAAAGTTTGCAGAGGAGGGTTCTGGCAGCTTCTGTCCAAAATGAAGCCTTTCAGCTGCACTTGTCTCAGCACTATGGTAATGGTGACCTCAAAAACAGAATGGCTGTCTTGCAGGCTAAGGATGTGGACAATCAAAGGGGATAGAACTACCGTACTTGGAGAACGTGGAGCACAGAATGCTTCTTGGAATGGAATAAAGCAAAAGGAACTTCTGGGTTTATTTTATACTCTGTGAGGTCTGTTTGAGAAACAGCCTGCTAGTCTGTTGCACAGATCACATAGGTCACTGACAGAGGCCATGTGTCTATGCTTGCAAAATGTATCTATATCCAAATGTGCAAGCCTGGGGCAATAGTTGCTGCAGGTAACAAGTTTTTGCTGAAGTTCCACTATGTCCTGACTCAGAAGGGCAGAGTAAAGCATAAATAAAACCTGACAACATAAAGTATGAGGCAAGTGGCACCGTCATGCACTGCTGGTGGAAGTATAAATTGGTGCATGAAGTTTAAAGTGGCTACATGTGGCGAAACAGAAAAGTATACATGTACGAAGGCCCAGATGCTCCATTTTTAAAAATTTAATCTAGAACAATTATTGCACAAATAACTGAGGAACATGAACAAGGATATTCATTTTTGCATCATTGGTATGTGTGACAAATTGGAAACAATTTAAACATCCATCACTGGGAAGTAAACAAATAAGACTTGGCATGAGACCATATACCAGTATAACTGAATTTACCAGGTTTATAAATAGCAGGGTGGATAGGTCTTAAAAGCAGGACTCTGGGTTAAAAAGAAGGTGCACAAAAACAATATGTATGTAAGGGAAACTCAAGCAAATGGATACTGAATATCATATATAGACATATTTGTGTAATGTATAACAACTAGCTATCCACCTCGTTATTTTTGTTGTCTCTGGAGTTGGGAAGGAGTCAAAAGATGAAATTTAAAAGCTTATTCTTTAATAGTAAATTAAAGTATTTTAAGATTAATATCTCTTTAATAATTGATAAGTCTAAGTCATGGTTCGGTGGTCATTGGTTCCAGCAGGCTTTGTTCTTTCCTGTATTTTGTAACCATTCATTGTCTTGCCCTCACAGATTTACAATGTCGGTTGGGATCCCACATCTAATATGCACAAAACAATTGGAGAATAATCAATTAGTAAACTCTATGATAGGGTTTCCTAACATAAAAGCATTTCAAGAGAAGAAAGAGAGGGTCCTAGGAGAGTCACCAACACCCTTTTAGGGGGTGCACAGATCCAAACTCTGTCCATAATAACATTAACATGGCACTTGCCATTTTTACTTTCATGATTTCAAAAGTATACAGTGTAGTTTTTCAGGAGATATGTGGTGGGGGATATTGCAACAAATTGAATGCGGACTCAAATAAGAGACTCCAGCCATCTTCTACTATCCTAGACATTAAAGAGACATGTGTAAATGGAAAGTAATGCCAATCTGCTCAGTAAAAATGTTTTTAATTTGTAAAATACAGTTTTTAAATAAAAATACATTATTTACTTAACATGTAATGGACTTGCTATTATTTTCAATAAATTAATAAATACTTATTCAAATATTTTACTGTTTTAATTTCTTACATAGTAAATATAAATAATTACAGCCTATGTGAACAAAAGCTCTTTTGAATTCTCAATAATTTTTAAGCATTTAAAATAGTTCTGGGATCACAAGGTCTGAGAACTGCTTGGGCTAGACGATGTTTGGAAGTGATCCTGGAGGATGTGGTATTAAATTCATCAGGGAGAAGTAAAGAGTACTTTCCAAATGGGGAAACAGCAGAAGCAAAACTTTCCACACTGAGGAGCCCAAGGATCAAATAAAATTAAATTAGAAAGGTAAGGTAAACATAATACTGATAGATAGAATTCTGCACCTGATGTCATGAAGAATAAAAATTTTTAATCAGTAATTATTCAGTAAATATATGCTGTTTTTAAAGTTCTGTGATAGGCATTGGGGTGTCTGTGAAAAAGTTCCTTTTTCTGCAAAAACTCATAGTTTAATGCATGTTTAATTACAAAGTGCTATAACACAAATAGATATATCGCTGAATGAAAGAATCGAACATTATATATTGATCTTTGATTTCTCCACCAGTATTTTTCTACTTTAAAAAAGTTTCTGGAAAAATAAAACCCTGTGCTGTAGCTTTGGAGAATGAAATGAATACGAAGTTACACGTTTGTGGCAGTCCATTTGTTGTCACCTCTTTAACCAGCTCTGTTGTACTCACAACGAGCTCTGTTGTGCTCATACTGCAATGCTCACACCATGAGCATTGTATCAGTCATCATAAACCAGATCAGCTCTGATAACAAACAACCCCCAAATCTCAGTGGCAAAAACAACAAATGTTTATTTCTCCCTCATGCTATATGTCTGTCCACTGCAGGTCAGAGAGAGGCTCTGCTCTATGTAAAGTCAAGCTCCAGATAATGATGGTTTGATCAACAACAGTGGTCCCCCAAAATTAAAATACCATATTTTTGCCATACTTTTTCTATTTTTAGGTATGTCCAGGTACACAAATACTTACTATTGTGCTACAGCTGCCTACAGTATTCAGTACTGTAGCATGTTATACAAGTTTGTAGCATAGAAGTAATGGGTTACCCCATGTAGCCTAGGTATGGAGTAGGCTATACCATCTAGGTTTGTATAAGCACACTCTATGATGTCCACACTATAACAAAATCACCTAATGACACATTTTTTTAGAAGCTATCCCTGTCATTAAGCAACACATGACTGTATTTATTCTATACCACTTTATGGCACTACAATCTCAACATGCATCATCAGAGTTCCCTGTGACAGGGGGAGAAAGGTTGGAAAGTCAAGCACTAGCAATTATTACAAAGCTTTCCTGGAAGAGAGACACACACCTACTATTCATACGTATTTCATTGTCCAAAATTAGTGTCATGTCCTTGCTCACTACTGAAAGCAAGAGGGCAGGGGAAGTGGTGGGGAATACTAAAAAATCATTTAACTGGAAGTAGAAGAGAACTAGATATTGGGGAAATCTATAATTGCCTACCACTAGCACTGCTTAAGAAAAATAAATGACAATAAATGTCTTACTCAAGATCGGAGAATTTCTGTAGCTGAATCAAATTCAAGGGGGGGAGGGGATATTTCACCAGATGAATTAAATTTCTTCCAGCTGAATCAAACTTCCTGTGGTGTCAGTTTCCCTTTCTCCCTGACCCTTCCAGCTTCATTTCTTGGCTCCCTCTTGTGGTCTCATTGCTCTTGGATCTATTAGTCCTATTCAGACTATTTACCTTTATTCCTAATGGACAACCTTTTATGACACCGTTTATATTCACTGCTAGTCAATTTTATGAACCAAAATTGTGAGCAAGAAGTCCTGCATTCTCTTGCCAAGCCCAGCCCTGCTCGGGCCCAGCCAGGACCACAGTGCTCAGTCTCGTCATGAACTGGACATCAAGAAGTTTCTAAGTTCACTGGTGTGTATGTGAATTCTGCCTGGAGGTATATAAACTTAATTAAACACTTCTGGTTGTGGACCAGAGTTTTTTAATTTTTTTAAAATTAAAAAAAAATGAGGGCATATTCCATATCTAAGCATGGCT
>RJWJ010049510.1:0-10222 GCA_004363605.1 Indri indri | reverse complement strand
TTTCAGCCTTTCTGTGATAGTGAAGGTAGTAAAAAAAAAAAAAAAAAAAAAAAGCAGGTCCTTGGGCTTTTATTGGAGGATGTTTTTTCATTAATAAGCACTTAGGGATGTCTGTGGAATGGGGTATTGTAGATGATAGTTTAAACCAGTTCGTTGCTCCTGTTACAACGCAGATCTGGGAATAAGCACAGGGAAAAGATGAAATATATTAGCTAGCATTAGGTTCTGTTATACTGATTTCTGTTTTTTCCTTTGAAACCACATAAAGAATTACCTGTAAATCACCCAAGAAGATGGCAGCCTGTGCTGAAGTTCCGTCTGTGTGATTTGTCAGAGTTTGTGCTGTTCGGTAGCACTGAGACCTTTGGCGTGTTCAAGTTTCACTGAAAGCAACTTTTGATCATTGAAAAAATAACCGCAAGATGCAAAGTGATTATTTATGCTGCTTAGGCTATCATGTTAATTTTCTTTGCGTGACCGCATCTTCCATATTTCATACAATCCTCAAGAAAATTTTATTTTGTTTTCCTCTTTATGTTTTCTTTTTCTGATATGTCTATACTTAATACCCTGTTTTCAGTCTGAGATCCCAAGTAAACAGCCTGAGACACCCGATGATACCATTCCTCAAAAGGTAAAACACAAATTACCATGAAAGAATGCAAACTACTTGGCAGTTTTTTGTTTTTTCGGGTTTTGTTGTTTGTGCATGGTAGACTAGACTAACTTTAAAGACTGGCTTTCAATTCGTTGTTTCTGTAAGTTCCTTACAGTTGAAACGTTGGTTTCATTCGTGCTGAGAGATGGTGTTCTACCCTTTCTCAGCTTTGTTCTAATGAGCTCTGTAGGGTTTGTATGCTGCTCACTAACAGGCTGAGTTTTCACTGCTCTCACTGTAAAACGTGACTCGCTTCACACACAAACTAACCAATTACGAGGCATCTTAGTAATGGGCAGCCTGGCATCTTCAACTTTTTTTTGCAATCATTCATTTAATTCTTCTAGATACTAAAGTATGTATTTCGAGAATGCAACAGAGTCTTCTCCTTTAAAAGTATTTTTTTTTCCAATCAGAAGGAACTAATGGAAACTAAGAGTGTGCAATCACTTTTTAATATACAGTTTTGATTTATTTTGATTAGGATAAAATTTAATCATTGTTTTCATTTTCCAGAAAGATGAAGTACATAATTCAGTAAAAATGTAGTTCTTTAGAACCCAGAAATGTACCTCAAACAATATTTAAGGGAAAATTCTTGTGGATCGAGTTTAAATCTGCACTGAAGTCAGTAACCAAGTAAACGCTGTCCCACATCTATTAATTCATTGTCTTGCCCATCACTAACGATGCTTCCATCTTTTTAAATATTAGCAATTTTGAGTTGAAAATAACTGTCATACCTCATACAGAATTGTTACGATGCAAAGTTTACTACCTTCCTTTCATTTTCTAAAATATTGCAGTCATCCTTATTAGTTTGCCCATCAGATTGATCCTTCGAGTTGTAATATTATTTTACATCATTTTAATACTTTCCTATGTCACGTAATGTTTTCCATTCTCCATATGCTGTGTATCATTGCGCAGTTCACTGGCAACTCTGTTCCCTGACTCTGTGCCTAAAGTTAAAAGAAGGGTAGTGTAATTTCACTTAGTTACCTTTCTGTGTGAAAATTAGTTCAGTATCTTAGTCCAAATATGCCACCCACACAGGCACCTGTTCTCCACTTCAGTTGGAAACCACTTTTTTCAAAAAACGTTGCTTGAAATGAGCAACATTGAGATGATACGTATTGACTACGTTAGTTTAAAGAGTAGGCAAATAGCAGAATATTTTTCATTACATATTCATAGGAAAGGAGAAATAAAATAATAGTTAGAAGGGGAAGGTTTTAAAGCATGTTTCAAATTCCATTTTTTTCTTAATCATTAATCCAAAGTCTGGATCTCATTCTGACCTGAAGAACCTACATACACATAAACTTTAAACTTTTCCCTCTGTGGTTTTAAATTTTGTAGGATATTTTAAACTCTTATTTCTCATTGTCTGTGACTTTAAGAGGAAAAAAAATTGTACATGCCTAGATCATTACCAAAACAGTAAATCTTTTCTTATGTTTCTAGGTAATTAATTTCTTCTTCAAAATGGACTTATGTATGTTCTTGCTATACTCACTCAGTGAGTAAGTGATGTATCATGATCTTTCACACAACAAACAACAAGAATTATCAGATTGGAGATACCAGCTTGTAGTGGCAGGCTAACCAGCGTGTCCGCTGGCACGAAACTACTGGATTCCCTGGTGGGTCAGGACTCTCAGAAGGATCTGGAGAAGGTTTTGGCCATATCCAGAGAATTCCCAGGGAAACATGGGACCATGGAAAAGAATAGGGCAGTTCTGAGTCTCTGCCTCCAAGTGTCTGACATAAACACTCGTACCGATGGTTCTGACTGAGCCGACAGCCCTGTAGGCCCGACTGACGGACTGTACTTGGGGTGGAAGCAGAGTCCCAGGTTCCTCCCAGACGAGGCAGTCTCCTCGCAACTCGGTGCAATTCTCCAGCGGGCGTTCCCTTTACTGTGCAGGGAGGTTTCTGGATACATCACTGAAGATGCACTATACTAACATGGAAACATTGGTTGGCTAGAGATTATTTTTATTTCAGGAAGGACAAAACTGCAAATGTTGTTCTACGTATATCTTTTAAATATCAGTGGAATTTAAAAATAGAGAAGTTTAACCCAAAAGTCTGTGGGTTTACTATGTATACATACAGTCTATTAAATGCCCCTAGAAGGGGTAACACAAAGAGATTTTGACACCCTACCTTTTCCCAAGAAGCTTCTATTTTAATTCTTGGAAATAATTCTCTGAGGCATTTTCTTTCATTTCTCAGAAACCTGCTCGGTACAGAAGAGCCGTAAGCTACGACAGTAAAGAATACTACATGCGACTGGCCTCCGGCAACCCCGCCATCGTCCAGGATGCCATTGTGGAGAGCTCAGAAGGTGAAGCTGCCCAGCAAGAGCCCGAGCACGGCGAAGACACGATCGCTAAAGTCAAAGGTCAGCCCCCCTCTGCGATTTTGATTCAGAATCATTTGGGACATGTTTGTATTTGAATTTATATGAAAATAGGAGCAACTGTAAACAGTAGGGCCAACCTTAAAAGCGCCCGTACATATTTTACCATCTCACCCTCCTTATAGGTTGATTTCTTTACCAGAACTAAAGTGACCGGCTCTCCTTTATGGCCTGCAGATGAATGTAATGTGCCCTTTGATGTCATGGTTTTTTTCTTCTTTGTATTTGGCAGAATCCCCAGTGGCACTTGATACTTTAAGGCCATAATAACTAAATAAATATTTATAAAATTTAAATAACTGCCAAATATGTCATTAGCGTATGTTAGCCAACAGTAAGAAATGATGATCTTTCTTCCTGCAAGCCAAGAGAGATGATCTCAAATCTAAACTTTAGGAGCTCAGTAGATGATAAGTTGGACTAAAATAATATCTCCGTAGACTTTTTAATTCTGTGTTTACGTACGTGTCAGCGTGAAATACTCCCTGCCCCTCCCTGCAGCTCCCCCACGACCCACCTGAACCTTAACAAATCCTACCGACCTTGAACACGGTGGTCAAATATCAGATCATCCTTCCCTGAAGCCTTTTCCAACTCCTGTGTCCACCAATAGTATTTGCTCACTTGGAGCAGGTTTAATGATTTCTTTACTGCTGTATGTTTTTCTCTTTTGGATTTATGAGTTTTTCTCAGAGGTAGAGATTATTTCTTCTCACTTTATAGCTTTTGACACATGACTAGGACAAAATGGAGATTCAGTCAGTTCACTTGCATAAGTGAATCAATCCATTGATTTAATCTTTTAAGCCTTCGATTCACCACAAATTCAAAAATCTTTGCATATTCTATAAATAAAGCCCTAGAGTATGAAACAAGAATCTTTAAATTAAAAGTTAGTTTTAAAATTAAAAGATAGTAAATGAAAAATTCACTTCAGATCCCATTATTTAAAAAAACTAGTAGAACGTGACAATGTCAGTAGAAAAAAATATTTAAAATTGTGATCAGCTCGAACCCAAAAGTTAGAGGCTGCAGTGAGCTATGATGACACCACTACACTCCAGCCTGGGCAGCAGAGTGAGACCCTGTCTCTAAAAATAAATAAATAAGTGAAATAAAAACGTGATCATTTTGTGCCATTATTATAACCTGTTCTCTCTCGTGATGACTATGAGTTGGGTCCAAAGCCGCAGTTGCTGGGGATAAGCCAAGGCACGATGCAGTTTGTCAGATGATTTGTGTTTGGTCATCGGCGCTTCACTTCTCTGGCCCGAGAATCTCTAATTGAGCTAAAACCACAAAGATACAAGGAGTTATGCTAGACGTAGAGTCGGAGGTTCTGATTCATTATGTTAAAAATAACGCAGCTGTAAGCTTGTGCCCCTTGTGGCTGTTCCCAGCGGATTCGATATCTCTTGCCTACTAGTCATACCGTTTCATATATGAAAATAAAACTCTTCTCAAGGCAAAGCAGAACTTCTGATAACTAATGTGCGGAGGATCAGACTCTTAACAGGGTGACTTGTGCTTTTCCAAAACACTCAGAGCAACTGTAACTGGCAGGTGTAACGTTACTTTTGATGGCACAACTAAGGAATATTAATTTAATTAAACGTGTGCTTGAGAATGTATTTTGAGGACTTCCCATACTTGGGATCTCACTGGTTACTATTACCAACTGATTTTAATTTCTCCTACTGTGATTATTTCTAGAGTTATCAAAATGTTGGCAGTAAAATGTTTTCTTCATCTGCAAATTAAATGGTCTGTCCCTATATTATAAAGAATTCTGTTCTTACTCTTTCTGACTTGATGTTTTGATCATACTCGTTCATGTATATAAAACCTTCCCGCCACTTGTGCAGTGGGGCTTGAAATAGTCTTCATGAGCCCTTCATGTAGGTGGGACCTCTTCTCATCAGGTTCATGACTTGCTATCTTTATTTTTATTTATAATAATGATTGATTATTCATGGTGTCCCTTCAATGACACCTGTCTATAAGCAACACAATTCTTACTATTAATTATGCCAAGCTTTCTGTTTATCATTACCATCATCTGACACTGATTGAGAATTTATTATGTATTACATATAATATTAAGCACTTTACATGAATTACCTCATTTGGTCCTCCAGCAGCCCTCTGTCCTCTGAGATAGATATTCTTGTCCCAGTTTTTTTGTGTTTTGTTTTGTTTTTTTAATAGAGATGGGGTCTCACTATGTTGCCCAGGCTGGAGTACAGTGGCTGTTCACAGGCAGTATCATAACACACTACAGCCTCAAACTCCTGGCCTCCAGTGATCCTCCAGCCTCAGCTTCCCGAGTAGCTGTGACTGCAGGTGCTCACCACCACACCCGACACTTGTCCCAGTTTTATAGATGAGAAAACTGAGGTTCAGAAAGTGTGAATAATTTTCCAAAGTCATGCAACTATTTAACTCCGGAGCCTGTGCTCTCAACCACTGGGCTGTGCTGCTTCCCTATACCTTCCAGAATTGTCTCAAACTGGACATGTGTAGAAGGGACTACAGTGAGACTGAACTGCTCCCCAGAATGACTCCTACGATGGCCCCCTTGGTTCTTACACTGTAGGTCTGGTCAAGCCTCCGCTGAAACGCTCTCGGTCTGCACCGGATGGTGGCGATGAGGAGAACCAGGAGCAGCTGCAAGACCAGATTGCCGAGGGCAGCTCCATAGAAGAGGAAGAGAAAACAGACAATGCCACCTTGCTGCGCCTGTTAGAGGAAGGAGAAAAGGTATTGTGCTTCTAAAAAGTAAGGATTGTATTTGAGTAACATATTATGAGATGAGTTGGTAGGGTAGTCAAGGAAGATAAATGTTTGTTTCTTTAATAAAAGACAGTTTTAAACAACCTTTTGGGCTCAGTACTGTCCTTCTCTCATCTTCAAGGGTTTTCTGACCTCTGTGAACACATCAAATAGTATAAATTTCGTCAGATGCAATATTAACAGCCGGCACCTCATTCTCTGTCTTCTTCTGTACCCTTTATTAGACCACAGCTCTCGCCGTGATTCTCTATTTCAAATCCATGGAGACAACCCATTCAGTAATCTGGCCTTGTGTTTTTTCCTACACCTCCATGATTCCAGTAACCGCCTACAAGCAGCTTCAGCCTGTCTGAACTATCACCTCCAACCTCGTGTTATTGAACCTCTGTGCTCCCTCACTTAGAGGATGTCACCTCCCCATTTCTTGCTCAGCCTCTGCACCCTGCTGGCCCCTCCGGGTTCATTTCATCAGCTCTGCCCGGAGCCTGAGCCCTGCGGCATCGTACACCTTGTAGTTAATCACACCCACCACGTTGGGTTTCTTTACTCTGCGCTTCACTCATACTGTTTTTTCTGCCCACACGCCCCTTCCTTCTTGGCTCGCATTACCCCCATCCTGGTAGCTCCCATTTGATATAATTCCGTTTATCCGATGTCTGTAACACTCAAACACGGGAAGCTTTCCTTGACGTCTTGCGAGTGCAGGCTTGGTTAGGTACCCTCCTCTGTGCTTTTATAGCGCTATATATATATCACTCTATGTTACCATGTCATAATTATTCGCTCTTGTATCTCTCTCTTCCCCTGGATGGCGAGCTCCTCATAGGCAAGCTCTGCTTCTTATTCTTACCCCATTGCCTTACACAGTTCTAATCACATACTAGACATCCAGTAAACCTTGGAATTAGGGAGCGATTGGTTGGATAAATAAGGGAATGAATGAATTGAATGTGTAGTGAATATCGCCTCTTTAAAGGATGTTCTCTTTTTTTTCCGCCTATTATTATATTAGATCTTGGTGTAACCCTTGAGATCTTACCCACTAAGAAGTAGTAACCAGAAATTGGGGTATAATTAAAACAGTTCTGTTCAAATGTATGTCCTAATTCATCTTAAATGGCAATATATGAAGAAAAGGTCACATAAATGTAGAAGTACGTCAGAGGGGAAGGACGCATAAGGGAGGCTCCTGGGGTCTTGGTTATGAATGGGGGTCACACTGTACTGTTAGCATTTGAAAATTCATTGAGCTGCACACTCAGGAAAGAAACATTTTTCTGTGTATATATATTATGTTATCCTGCAATAGAGTTATTCTAAAAATCAAGATTGATCAACCGTGGCAATGAAAATTGACATACATTTAGATGTTTTATGAAACCTATCGTATTGCTTTCATTTTTAAAACTTTTAATCTCATAGCTACACTGTTTGCTCTAATCGCTTTAAGTTTGAACAGTGCAGGAAGTGTATTCAAAATGACATTTATTTGACATTTGTTTAACTTTGATTTAATTGCTGGTTTTTTTTTTCTTGACTCATGTTGAACCGAGTTTAAGCAAGAAAGAATTTTTACTAAGAATCAGATACTACCCTTTGGAAAGAAAACAGTACTCACATTGAGAGATTCAGCAACCCTTCCTCCTATGAGGAAAGTACAACTTCTGCCAAAGCTTCCTTTTCACAAAGCACAGCAGTCTGCCAGGGAGGCAGGATCCAGGTGGGAGTGGATAAGGACACATTCCACAGTTCAGTTCCAAGGGGTAGTGATGGGGAAAGAGGAAAGTGAAATACATGGAAGAACAGACAACCAACAATTCCTAACCTGATTATGTACGTTGTCTCACTTGACGCTCACAAAAAGCCAATGAGGTGTGTTAGAAATTTACAAATGAAGGCCTGAAGACTCAGAAATTAAGAAACTTGACCCAGTCTACAAAATGACAGAACTGAGAATTCACCCGGAGTTAGCAGGCCCCGCACTTTTCACTCTGTGTCACCTTGCATCACGTAGAGCACAGTCCTGTTCTAATCTCCTTGTGTGTGTGCCTCAGTTCCCTTTCTTGCCAAGCTCACCCCGTCCGTCTCCCTTTCCTATTTCCTTGCCGTGTCTGTCTCCCAGGATAAGGTCCCTGAAAACAGGAGCCTCGTCTAAATTGTTCATCGCTCGTAGAAGCTCGCACATGTGTGCCTGGGTTACAGTAAACACACACCGAATACTGAGAGAGATGGGATGGGTGGGCAGAAATGAGTGAATGGTGGTTTCCTTTTACTAAAGTCAGGTACAGATCTGACTGCAGTCTGAGCTGATTCTTCTTTACATGCTTAAACTCAGGTTTAATATGCTTAAGGAATGCCATAGCAGAGTAACAAAAAAGAAATTATCTTTTTTTTAAAAAGCTATGTTAATGAGTGTTTATGGGCTTCTTTATAGATCCAACACATGTACCGTTGTGCTCGAGTCCAGGGCCTAGATACCAGTGAAGGGCTACTTCTTTTTGGTAAAGAGCATTTTTATGTGATTGATGGATTTACCATGACAGCAACCAGGGAAATAAGAGATATTGAAACCTTGCCTCCAAAGTAAGTAAATGAAGAGACACAAAGTACAGCTATCTTTAAAAGACAAAAGTATATTTGCATAGTTTTGTTTTAATCAAAAAAATTGTGTTCTAGGTAACATTACTGCTCAGTTTATGTGATTTCGTCTTTACATGTTCACAAGGGTAATTCTCACTTATGGTGGATGTGGGAGTGAATAGTGGAAAACTCAGAAGACAGACAAAGCCAGAAGGAAGATAAGCTTAAGCCTTAGAAAATCAACAGGCCTTTTCTCTTCTTTTAACATTCTGAATAAACACTGTTGCATGTAGACATGGTCTCTATAGTTCACGCCTAGGAAATGTTTCAAGTAATTATCTTCAACAACAATCAGGGTCACGTTATGACTTTCATGGACCCTCCTTCTGTACAAAATATTATTAAAATTACATTTCATGACTATTAGCATAAAGATAAATTCACATACTAAAACATTCCTAAAAGTTTCAACTTTTTCTTCTGATTTTAAAAGAAATTAAAGCATTTTCTTGGGCCCCAAATGTATGTGAGCACAGACCCTGTGCTGACTATGCCTGGTGGATAAGTTGGTCCTGACAGTAATAAGGGGATTTTAAAAATTGTATTCATCGAGCTTGAACAATGTAGTCAGACCCTGTTGCTACAAAAAATAGAAAAATCAGCCAGATGTGGTGGCACAGGCCCTGTCGTCCCAGCTACGTGGGAGAGGCTGAGGCAAGAGGATCACTTGAGCCCAGGAGTTGGAGGTTGCAGTGAGCTGTGATGACGCCACTGCACTCCAGCAAGGGCAACAGAGCGAGACTGTGTCTCAAAAAAAAAAAAAAAAAAATCATCAAAGGAGGTTCCTTGTATCTCAGCTAGCTGACAAATTCTTCTTTTAAACATTTTTTTTTTTAACTGAAAATTCTGATGTATTGTTCTCCCATCCTGTTCATATGTTGGAAGTAGCACACCTTTAGTTGAGCGGTCAATTTATCTCTTGCTCTGTTTTTATTTCCTTTTCCTCTCGGCTGCCCGTAGTATGCACGAGCCAATAATCCCCAGAGGAGCCAGGCAGGGCCCCAGTCAGCTCAAGAGAACGTGCAGCATCTTTGCATATGAAGATATCAAAGAAGTGCATAAAAGGCGGTATCTCCTGCAGGTGAGCAGATGTTGTGGTACCAAATGTTTTGTCATGTCCTTTATTCAGAAGATGTATTATTTTAAAATTGATACATGCCATGAAAACCTACTATAGGATCCACATTATTGTTTAGAGTGTTTCTTAGATTTGGTTATAGGATGGACAAACCCAGGTCACGGGGGTGCATGACTCTGTATAATGCATCTCTCTCTTTTTTTTAAACACAGCCTAAAATTTGGGTAATGTCCTTGTTTTCCATCTTTCCCTGTAGGTATCCAAATCAACATTTTTAATTGTCTTTTAATATAAAAATTACATCCTTACTATAATTTTACAAAGTTATAATTTCACAATTACTTTATTTTTATAATTCAATTAAAATTTTTAGAAATGAGCAAAATAAGAAAAATCTGTTCATTGCATAGCTTAATTTGCAGGGAATTCATGATTCTGAAAATGTTTTTAATCAGCAAATTAATTTCTGCAACATTGCAGAAATCCGTAGTGGAAAAGTTAATAGAAAATCTTATTTGTGAACTTACGTTTTTTCTTAATGTTTTTCTCTCTGATCATTTCAGCCTATTGCTGTGGAAGTTTTCTCTGGAGATGGACGGAATTACCTCCTTGCATTTCAGAAAGG
>RJWJ010049509.1:0-10218 GCA_004363605.1 Indri indri | reverse complement strand
ATGGAATGGCCCAACCAAGCAGATTCAGTAGCCATATTTTCTTGTATTGTTTTAAATTGATCACAGTCCAACTGAGCATAAAATAAGTATCAGAGACAGAGATTATGACCATAATCCATAGAAAACACCCAGCTACCAACAAAAATCCTTTCTTGAACTGCCCATGCAATTAAAGCTTCTTGGACAAAGAATGGAAGATTTCTAGGCAGACTCGTCTTTTCATATGCCTAGGTGGGGCTGAAGAGGGTGTTTACCTTAGTTTTCAGTTTAGGACTGAGATATAGGTAAGATACCAGGTAGGTTTCAACTATTTCTGAAGCACAGAAGGAGGACTTCTGATGATTACTATTTCAAAACATGTAAAAAAATTATTAAAAAATAAAAATAAGTGTGAAGACATGTAAAAGGTTAAGAAAAGAAACTCAATACCTAAGTAGCTGCAAAGGATTAAGATAGTGAAATACAATAGGAGAGGGATTTTCGGGGAGAGGTATTTTGGGGAAGTTCAAGCTGAAGAACAACAAAAAAGTACTTTTTAGCATTTGGTGTCCATTACTGTTGATTTGGTTGACAACAACAGAAGCAGGAGCAGGCCAGTTGGCAGAGACTGGCCCGGTCACATTCCTCAGCTTCTTCACTTCTACCTGTTAAAGGACATCCCTGCAGCCCACCACTCACTTCATTTCCTGCATGACTATTTTCTGTGGAGGGCGTGGGAGAATATAAGGAGCTGCAACTCCATCCAATGATACAACTTGAAGTTGTTCTTTTCACATTTTATGTCTGTCTTATTAAGGACAAACCCTGGGCATTGCTGGAGTCGCAGTCTATTACACAGAAATGGTGTTGGCTCAGCTGCATCGCAGCACTCCTGTTCCTCAAAGAGATTAAAAGCTGAACCGGAATCCTCGTCCTAGCCTACTCCTCTGGTTTCTCAGCACCTTGCCGATTCCTCTCCACCCTCTTGGAATCTGCTCCCCCTCCCCACAGCAAACTGGTGCAGTCCCTAAGTAACTGAAATCGTCAGCGAGAGCAGCACTCCCTACCCGAGTTAGAGCAGATGACAGGATGATTTGAGCAGGACTAAATATTAAATTAATTAAGACACCACATCAGGGGTTAATGTAAATTTTATTTTCCCAATGACCCTCATGAAAACAGCCAGGACAAAGATGCTACATCTTGTCTTAGAGTTCAAAAGACACCATAACAGATAGGATACAAAAGTAATGAGAATTGTTTACCTACCATAAGAATAGCATGGATATTATTGACCTCTGTAAAGATGAAATGAAATTAAGAGAGGGTGGACTAGAAGTGCTTCTGCTCCCTGAATCTCTCCCACCCCCAATAACCCTGAGAAGGGTAGCGTGAGCAGGGACACCCTATCCGTATTGAGGTGGAGGTGGGAAGGAGAATAGTCCAGACCCCTGACTATATCTGACAATCCAGAAATCCCAGGGGTTGTCCATCTTAATGTGATTTCTGCTTCCCAATGTGGGGGTGGGAAACAAAAAATGATGTAGAAAAATCCACATTTCCCTTGAACTAGGCTCTAGTCACAACACCTAGGAAAGAAAGTAGCAAATATCCCCACCATCTCAGTCAGGATTTGGTCAGGAAGTAGAGACACTGTCAATGTTGTAGGATATAAAGTTATTATATATTAGATCAATTGGGGGAAGAGATGGGGAAGCGGAGGTCTAAAAGTGTGGGGGACGAGCAGTGATTGGAAGATGAGGGAAAGAATAATTAATTAGTCAATCAACTAGCAGAGAAACCAAGCACTCTCCAGAGTCATAAGCGCGACCATGAAAGGGGAGTTTGTGCAGAGGTCTATGGGAATTCAATCTCTCAGTACAGCAACAACTTCTGTGGGTCCGCAGTTAACACTGCCACAG
Source organism: Indri indri (assembly GCA_004363605.1). Lineage (NCBI taxonomy): Eukaryota > Metazoa > Chordata > Mammalia > Primates > Indriidae > Indri > Indri indri. The sequence continues at coordinate 8,317 of RJWJ010049509.1, read as the reverse complement.
CGGAGCTGGGGGCGCTGTTTGCCAGCAGAGCCGGCACTTGGGGAGCATATGGAGCAGAGGAGGGCGAGGACAAATTGAAAGCCACTGTTTACCTCTGCATCTCTCTCTCACTGCAGCTGGCTGCAAACACAGGTTCAGAAACAATGGTTGCCGATTCATTTCTGTCTTCCAAACCGCTTCTCTTGTAGCCAACGCTAATCTGACACCAAAGAGGGAAGGGGATTCTGGTACATGTAGTTCCAAGCATAAGAAAAGTGACACAGCACAGTCCACCATTCCAAGCCAAGACCGACTGGTAGAATAAAAACATCACAGTAGAGTGATGTGGGAGACATTCATTTCTGAGTAAGGGACTGGTAGCTGCAATTCTTTGGCATTCCTGATGCCATGGATACAGATGGCAGCCAAATCTCTCAGAGCCATCAAGACAAAATGCCCAAACTGAAGGAGTCAGTTATTTTAAAATCAGCTGCTGTTCACTGTTATTGTGAGATTGATAATCACATGAGATTGTGAGATTGATAATCACATGAGATCGAAGTCAAGAATACCTCCAAGACACACATGTGTGCACACACACACACACACGTACATGCAAATGCACACACGTACTACTCCTCTGGCTTGGCAGTAGCTGGGAAAGCTACTGGGGCAATAGAGTCATGCAAGGAGCAGCAAGGTGGAAGAAACTTTGAGGTGGAAATTTAAATTGGACTAGGAGTAAATATAAATTACACAATTGAGCGAAAAATATTTCTGGATTGAACTAAACTTGAATTAGCAAAATCAATTTTTCCAACACTAAGCAGAAATAGGGCCTCCTGAGATAAAGCATGTTCTAAAGAAAGTTAATATTTTTGAACAAATTAATTTATGACTTTACACTGTTTCAAGTACCGTGGAGACTTCCTTGAAGCTGTGCATAAATGCTGAATGGACATCATCTCTTTCCCTTGAGTACGTGCTGATCATGGGCTTCCCCAGCTCATCAGCCCTCTGCTCCAGGCTTCCAAGCTGCTCTCACAAGGACCAGCCCTTGAAATTTTGTCTGTCTCCCCACCCTCCTCTTGTGCATTCCTGGCCCCTTTTTATCCTCAAAGGCTAGTGCTACTGTAGCTCCTGCCTGCTTTGCCCAAGAGTCTGCTCCCAGTACAACATTTACAGATGCTGAAAGAACATTTTCTTTTATTTATATACATTCTGAAGAGTGACACTAAGTACCTTTAAGTATCTGCTAAGTTTGGAGGCTTTCTATTGACTTAAAACTTCTCCTATATAAAATAGAAAGTTATTTTATCTTAAATATGGGTAAAACGCTATGCTGTGTTCAAAGAGATCAGCAGAAGCTTAGAAAAGCACTTGTCACAATAATTCTGCAAAGGAAATTATCAAAATATGTAATTCTAATACCTTCCAGAGGGAACCCTTTAAAAATTTTCTATAAATGTTCAGGTCAAGGGTTAATTTGAGCCTATAGAAGATATGGACACCTAATATGCAAGATTAGAAACACTCAAATCACATGAGCCTGCTGAATGTTCCTGTGGGTCCCCACCCCCAAAAAAAAACCCACTTCTGCATGCTTCCAGCAGATTATTAAAGAGACTCAAATGGAACCATTCACTTACTGTTTTTAACTAGGCATATCATACTTCTCAACATCATACTAATTTAAATTCCAGAAGTATGCCAGATCTCTAGTCACTATAAAAGGATAATCAGATAGAATACAAAAAATTTGAATAAATAGTGCACTAAATTATGTCACATATTATTTTTTACCCAATCTACTTATAGATCAATAAATGTTGCAATGTTGCTTTTTTTAACAATCAATTCTACATGTTATTGCTAAATTTTCCTCTTAAATTAAAAAAAAAAGCATAATGAAAAGAAACATAAGCTATAGTAGCAGCAAGGGAAAGTATATTGATATATTTCCTTCAAGTTATGCTACACAAGTTGCTGGAGAGGATACATCTAGGAGAAATATATATATAAATTGTAAGTAGTTGGATTATTGATTTATAAGACAAGTCATGAAAATAATTGGGATGAACATGAATTCAGATGATACTGATTCTAACCTATGAATGTCCAATTATGAATTATCCTGTATTAGTTCCAGTTAATGGATGTTGGGAAAAAAAGCAATTAGTTGTCTGTATTTTGTGATTTTCAGGGTAATTGGAAGTTCATTTCTTTCCAGATCATCTCTTACCAATAACACCACTGTGCTTGAAATACTTTTATATATTTATCCTTTCGGATAAAACATTTGCCACCTCTCGATAACTTATGATAACAATGTAAACAACCACCTTTGGTTGAACATTTTTTATGTGCTAGGAATTCTATTTAATCTGTCAAATGCATTATTTCCTATAATCTTTAGAGCAAAATGATGAGGAAACTATTAATAATACTTTCATCTTATAGATGAAAACTAAAGCTTAAAGAGGCTAAATAACTTACCAGAGGTTGCATAGATAGATAGTGTCAGAGATTTATGTTCCAATATTTTGTGACATACCTAATTCTTTATATTTGTTATATTTTATATTTGTATATGTATAAAATAGTTTTATATTTTATATTTCTTTCTTGGCAGGAGTTCTCTTCCTACAAAGAGGGTCAAAATGTTTTTTATCTGTCAATATGAAGCTTTCTATGATTATCATAGGCAAATCTCCTCTATATGTGAGCTATTCTTACCTTTATGATAGCTCATGTGATATTTGATTTGAATTTTTTTTTTTTATTTCTGTATCCCTTACCAGGCTGCATTTTGTAAGTGCAGTGAGCATATCTTTTTTATGGTTATTATTATTGTTGCTGTTACTGCTGTTCTTAGGTGTTCTAAGACTGAACACATGATAACTGCATATTTGGTACTCCATGAATGTTTGCTGGATGAGCATATATAAAATTAAGTTAATATCAGCATCTTCTTAAAATGTTTCTTGTTGCTTTCCTTTATAAATGATGAAATCTAGGACAGCATGGAAAATGTGATGCTAAAGAGATCAATAGATATTTATTATCCATTTATAGAAACAAAAATGGTAAGGAAGCCATGGGAATTCTCTGTGATTCTACCTTAGGACAGACCTGCTTCCTGAGCAACAGAATAAATTGCCCTGATTAAGCAGTTTAGATGGTGATGACAAAGAAGAGTGGCTGGGGTTTTGAGTTATAATTGACGAACTGAACTCACATGCTTAAATCCGCTCCAACCTGAATATGAACAAATGATATTAAAGGGTTAATAAAAAATAGAGCCACAAGGACAAAAATAGCAAGGGAGAGGAAACACTAGAAATTACATTTTGAAGGCTGTGAAATAGGTGCATAAGTAGTAAATAACCTCTAGACCAGGGGTTGGCAAATATTTTCTGTAAAAATTCAGATAAATATTTTTGGCCTGTGAACATACAGTCTCTATCCTAGTGAAAGAATGTATCGCTGAAGTGTGCCAGCAACCATAGACAAAACAACAATGAATAAGCACAGCTGGGTTCTAATAACTTTATTTACCAAAACAGGTGGGGAGACAAGCCAAAGTTTGCCATCTTGTGATGAAAATCCACAGACCTACAAAACTGAACACAAGCTCACAGTGGAAGAAGCTCAGAAACAGGCCAATTTAGACCTGAGAGTGGCAGAAGGGTTTAAGAATTGGAAATGACAAGTAACTCTAAAGTTTGGTATGCATTTGAACCATTTAGCAGCACTGTTTGACAATCTGTTAAAAAGGCGATTAGGTCTTAAGTAGCAATTTGCCATCTATTATGAACTGAATGCTATGTATTCTCAAAATTTATGTATTGAAATTCTAACCTCCAATGTGATAGTATTAGGAGGGGGAGTCTTGAGAGGTTATTATATCATGAGGGTGCAGCCCTCATGGATAGGATTAGTGCCTTTACAAAAGAGATCCCAGAGGCTCACTTGCCCTTTCCGGGATATAAAGACATAAGTCAGCAGTCTGCAACCCAGAAGAGGGCCCTCACCAGAACCAATCATGCTAGCCCCATGATCTCAAATTCCCAGCCTCCAAAACTATCAGAAATAAATTTCTGTTGTTTATTAGCCCCCCAGTCTGTGACAGTTTGTTAAAGCAGCCCCAACAAACATAACATCCGACGCAGCCGGCAACTGTCTTCTCACTGCCTGGAAGAAAACTGGAGGTTACAATTCTGAGAGGGTGAGCCACCAGAAATCTGGACTATAAAACACAAGGAATAGTTGAAGTGATAATGGTTTGAAAGCAATGAATGGTAAGAGCCCCCACCACATTCATTTTCACTGTTTGGTTCTAGCAGGCTAGCAGCCTAGTTTTCCCTCCAAGGAGGATGGATGTTGGTAGAATTATATCTGGCCAGTAAAGCCAGTCCCAGAGAAAATATTGAAGACAATCAAGGACCTGCACCATATGGCACAGGTGATCCACAATCAAGCTTATCAGTAGGATCTATCCATAAAACAAGAATAATTAGCTCTAAAAAGAAATATTCAGAGGGGAAAAAATGTGTTTTGAAATTAACGTGTATTAATATCAATTTAAAAATAAGTAGAATACTGAGAATTAAAGTCTAAATTGAAGAATTTTATCAGAAATTAAATCAAAAACACCAAAAAAAATTAGGAGAGAAAAATGATTTTAAAATATAGAATCTGCCCAGAAGTTACAGAGTCTGAATATTAGGAATTACGGAATGGAGGGAAAATAAATAATCCAATATTTTTTTAGAACCAAAGCCCATACATTTTATAGATTAAAAGGGTCCAACAAGTGCCCAAGACAATAGCTAAAAGAGATCCAAATTAGGACACATTAGAACATTCACTTAGAACAGTGAATAAAGAAAAACTATTCTAAGATTGTTCATAGATAAAAAATATTAGAGGAGGAAAATAAATTCAAAATCAGATTACAAGCATAGGGATAAGAATAAGAATGTCAGGATAAATATAAAGAAAACTACACCCAAGCACATTGATGTCAAACTACTGAAAATCAAAGTTAAGAAACAAATAATGAAAGCAAGTAGAAAAAAATTGACATACCATATGTAGTCTATATTGAATTAAAGTTTGCAAATTAGCTCCCATTTTCCTATCAAAAAGTATAATTTATTTACTTGAAATTTTCTATGTATTCATTTCTGCCATATTTTCATTTATGCCTTTGAATAAATTTGTATCTGCTTTAAAATACTTTTTTGGAAATTATAAGATCTCATATTTCCTAATATCAGATTTTATTACATTTTCTTTTTAAAAATACTATTCTACTGTATGACATATACCATGGATGTTTTATGACCTCTTTCTTTAAAAAATATTCAACTTCATTGTGGCAGTCAGGTTAAGTAGAAGGATTGTCTTCTGGCGTGGCCAGGCTTAGTGTTATTCTCTGTTAGTTCCTGTCTGCTTATGGTTTGAACTTAGTCCTAGAGTGTGTCCTTACTCTAGGTTATTTTCCTTGAATAATCTGTGGATTTTCTAGGGTCTCGGCTGAATGCCTGAGGTTCTTAGATCTCATCTTTCTGGTTGTATTGTAACCATATTAGTGTCTTCTAGTTATTGCACATCTTCTGATACAGTTTATCTCTGCTAGGCCTTTAACATTTGTCCCAGAGCATGTGCCTCTTGACCCTTAGCCAAGAACCCACGCTGAATGTCCACACAAACTTTTGTGATCTACCCTCCCTGTATCTTCCTCTCTTGAATTATCCCCTCCCACAAATTCTGGGCACTTCAGCAACTCAGAATTCTGCCTCTGCTGGCTCAGCTTGTTGAGACTAAAACTTTGCCTATGAGTCACTTCCCAGTTTCTTGTCAATAAAGTGCTTCATGATAGGAATTTTTGGATATTGGAGGAGTGATTGTAGGACTCACTTTTTGTGTTTCCCTTGTCCCAAAGATCAGAGTTCTGCATTTCTTATTGTTCAACACCTCAACATTATTTCCTAACATTTTTTTTTTTTTCCAGTTTCGAAGAAGTTACAATTGGGAGTGCAAGTGTGTTAGCAGTGAAAATTTTATGGCTGGAAGCAAAGGAGACTCAATCTTTATTTTCAAAGATAAACTTATTTTTAATGTTCACAATACAGAATAATGCCGGAGGATTGGTTCTGAGTAGCCTATGCAATTGATTTCTTTTCAGACCCCAGTCTTTTCCTCCACTTGCCTCGCAAAGGGAACATTCACATTAGCCTTAGGAATCTGAACCTGCATAGCGTGTTGTCTGGCCTAATGTTATGAAAATAAGATATGTAGGTGAGGTGCCCATAGCTTATCAGCAACTTGGTGAAAGTGCAAGTTCTTTGCTCTGTTCCCTGCAAACCTGACCAATATCAATGCCTTGACAGTAGATTACTTAACTGAGATCCTTTGTTTCTGTCATAGGCAGTATTTCTTCAGTTTCCACAACTGTGCATCTTATAATTCTACCCTCCCAGCCATCTTTTGAACTTCTGCTTTTGTAAATGTTATTCAGCTAATCATCATTCTAATAATGGCAGTCGCCAAAAGCTGTTATCTCATACCATGTTTTGTCTTCTTAAAATTCTTGTGTCTTATCATCATTGTCTTCTTTATTGCCATCAGCAACCATACTTACTTTCTCCTAATTACTTGATCTGCAGAAAGGATGAGTTGCTATTTGTTAGATTGTGCAGTGTGTTTTATAGTTGCTAGGTGATACCAGCAAGTACCGGCCAAAAAAACTTAATAATCCTCAGATTAAATTTTCTCGTTACTTTTCCGTTAAGGAACACAAAGCACCTGGACCAGACTGAATTAGACTGCATTATAAAACTCCTGGGATTAAAGAAACATTTTGATTGGTCTGCAGATTAATGTAAAGGGCAGATTAATTTTTGTGAACTACCAGTTCAGCTGAAGCAGCTGTTCATATTTTAAACTGCTAAACACATCATATTCTAGCACACAGAAGTATGATTTTCCTAAGAATGAAGATATTCAAAAGAGAAACTAATAAGGCATATCTAAGCGGGGTGTTTGGTAATCATGAGATAACACTCTGGAGGGATTAGAAGCATGAGGCTGCATTTCTGTCAAATTATTAGCTCATGATAACCCCTTCCTGCTTGTCACACCTGACTGCATAATTCCTACCCAATTAAAAGTGACAGTTTTCTGGTGATGTTAGCAGTTTAGGTGCATACTTTCTTTTTTACTTCAGAACCTATTTGTAAGACAGACACTGAAAATTGGAGATGTCTTTGTTCCTCAGATACTCTCATGCACACTTGGTAAGGAAGTTTTTCTAGAACATATCAGATGGAGCTTGGCTACAGAACAAAGAAATCTAGTTTTCAACATCAAACAGTTGAACCTATATTGTTTTATCCAAGGCCATAAGGTGGTTTGTTCTATTTATTCTATTTCAGCAATTACTGCTAAGAACTATCCATTTATTTTTAAGGGATCTCTTTTTACTGCAATTAATTAGGTTGGTGGTTTCTTGCAGGTATAAAAAATTTTAAGAATAAGGAATCCTAATTCTAAATCATAGAAAAAGTCATCCATTGTACTTATGGGTGTAGGCTTTATCCTGAAATAAGATCTCATATATGTAAAATAATCAAAACTATTTTATATGTTTTATGCTATTTTATGTTAAATATTTATATATATACACATATATACATGCATACACAAACATATTTATAGGGTGATATGAAATAAATTTACAAAAACATCCCACTATTACTCTTCTTTTTAAATGTTAGTTTTATGTATTAGTATTCCATTCTTAGCAATATGCTAGCATATGTATTACATAACAGAAAATGCCTCAAAATGACATTTAATACAATTTTACTCACTTAATATCACATCAGACATTTTCTATGTGTTTATATGATTTCCACAATTAATGTCCTAAATAGTATCCCAATTTTATTGAGGTCCCAAAATTTACTAAATTATTTTCAGGTTTCTCACTTTCTTCCCTCTTATTAATGATGCTAACATGAACATAATTTTATACAAATATTGATTCTCCTTGTCTCAAATTATTTCCCCAGAATAAATTCCTTAGGATAGTATTCCTAAACCTAACTTTATGGATCTTGTTATGTGTCACTGTCTCAGTCTGTTTGGGTTGCTATAAAGGAATACCAGAGACTCGGTAATTTATAAAGAGAAAAGGCAGGCTGTACAAGAAGCTTGTCATCAACATGTGCATTTGGTGAGGGCCTCAAGCTTCTTCCACTCATGGTGGAAAGGTGAAGAGGAGCAGGGTGAGAAGAAAAGAGAGGAAGAAAGAGAGAAGGGAAGAAGG
>RJWJ010049508.1:0-10222 GCA_004363605.1 Indri indri | reverse complement strand
GGTGAAAAAATTTTCTACCACAAGTAAGCAGTCTTATCTTTCCCTTTCAATTCCTGCCCAGACCACTTCAAAGAGTAGGGATTAGAAGCTCCACTGATTCTTCCAGAATCTTTGGCTGAGATTTGACCACTGTTCTATGAATCACAAGTCATTTACATATTTTTGACCAAACAGCAAAAACAGCATTCCCAAGCATTGCGGATACTCCATTTTTCAGTAGAGGATCAAGAATTTCCTTTCCTTTTAGTAGCAGAGGATTTTCAGGAAACTTTGGTGATTCTAAAAGGAGTTCTCCAAATAAGAATTCTGTGTGATGTCATCTGATTGTTCCTTTAAGAGCTGAAATCTAGGTGTTGGCTGTACAAAGAGGTTTTGATAATTTGCTGTATGCTCATTATTCACTGATTCTGCAATGACCTTCTCTTTGTTGATTCTGCGTCACTGATTCTTCAATGACCTCTAATACAATAGGAAACAAATAGTGCTTCTAGAGTAGGTGGTGTCATTTGTCACATGTCCTGCTTTTTGTCTTTCTGGGCAATAAGCTACCAACAAGCTTATCCATTTCTAGGACACGTGTTTGTATCAAGGTCTCCTCAATTGTGAGCAACTTTGTTTCATATTTGGACAAGCGATACTCAGTCTTGTACGGGATGCTTTGAAAGATGGGTTTGATTCAGGGTAGCTTAAATGTCCATCCTCTTTAAATCAAACCATCTTCTCATGAGAAATAACAGAGCTGTGCCATGTATTTTCAGGTTGGACATATCTGAGGGGATTTTTCAGCCCTAGTGGCTTTGGATTACCATTGGCAAAAAATAGTTTGTCATACTATAAGTACTGTGGTTTTGCTGCAATGAGGTTTTTAAACGAAACTAAAATCAAAAGTAATTTCAGCTTTATTTTATCTTCTTTTTTGTCAACAATTTCCAACTTAAGTGATGTCCACTATATAAAAAAATGGCAAAGAAGGATGTGCTTTATTTGTTTATATCAACCAGAAACTTTCCTAAATGAAATATGGTACAACTAATTATTATCCTTACCCATATATGTATATGCAGTAGTGTTCTATGCCATTTATGGCAAACACATAACAGCATTAATATAACATAGTAGCATTAATGTAACATATTATGTATGTTTTTATGTATATTTTAATGTAATTATGTAACATAAGTAATGTAATGTAATACCTTATAAACAAATAGACAATGTTCAACATAACACAAAGGTAAGCAAAGAAGTGTGTGTGTGGGGGGGGGGATCTGTGTGTGTGCCTTTGTGTGTGCATGTGGTGTATTTTTTCCCCTCAGTTTTGCTTAGTTCATGGAACTCTTAAACAGTATCCATGTGTAAAAGATTAAAGCATCTGATCAGGAGGAATTTCAAAGGGTCTGCATTTACCAAAACTGGGGGAAGAGTCAGAGACATATTGATTTGGAACTCAAATGTGAGGGTAGCCTTGCCCCTTGCTGGAGTGGACCGGATAATTAAAGAAATGTCACACAACTTTGATTGAGTAATGCCCCCTTGCTCAAAAATCTATAATTAATCTTCATTTCATTTAGAGTAAATCAAAACTCCTTAATGTGGCATTCAAGACGCTCATGATTTCCAAGTTTATTTTCAACTATTTCCCATCAGGAAAGCTACATTATTGCTGAGAAGAACTACTGATTTCCCTGTGTGTGTACCCACTGCTTCCTTGCCTCCTTTACAAACATACTGTGTTTCTCCCACACTCCTAATTCCTTAAGGTCTAAATATTGTTCATCTTTTACAACTCAGTTTAAATTATATGCCTCCTATGTTGTCTACACTAATCAAATCAGTTAAAAATAATCTTTTCTACCTTGAGGCTCTCTGGGGATTTTCTGTGTAATTCTGGCATGAAAATTTCATTTTTATCCTGTGTTAATCATATTGATATATTTTATTACCTCTGTCCTTAATTTATCTTTGAAACATCGGTATCATCTCAGTGCTTTACACACATTAGTCATTCATTAACTACTTATTGAGAGAATGTATCAATGAATGAGCTAATAATAAAGGGTAGAATTATTTTCTTAATAATTTTTTACTTTGGCTTATGTTGCCTGTCAACTCAAGTTAGCAACAACTCTTGATCTCAATAATTTCACAATTGATTATCTGCTCAGCAGCACCTAATGCAAAAATAATTCTTAGCTGAGACTATTGAACCAAAGAATCATTTGCTTTGCTGTAGTTGATATTACTTTACAAACAACAAATTTTTAATTGTCAGGAACTTAGCAATGTTAGATTCTTTTAAGACATCTTACAATTCTATTTGTGTGGAATCACACAAAAAGGTGAAGTTTTATGATTTAGACAGATTTTATATTAAAGACGATTTATTATCCAACTGATGTAGCAAGAGCTGGTTACAAATCATGTACTGTGCACAGATTTTATATCAAATCTCAGAAGAGCCCTCAGATTAGTTGTAACTCCATTCCTTAAATGAAAGTACAAGGCCCAGAGAGGTTAAGTGGATTCACGGCACACAACCATTGATTGGTGGATTGAAGATTTATATCCGGGTCTGTTCTCTTTCCACTGTACTGAACTTGCTACTGTTTGTTGTAATGTTGACATTGAAGATGTCAGGTATTGAAAATTTTGTATAGCGAAAACAAAACCCTGAAACAGGAGCCTAAAACCAGGGCTATTAAAAAGAAAAGAAATTAAGCTAAAGTGGGCAGGAATGTAAACAGTCTATGCTGGGAAAGTATAATATTATAACATGTAAGCAAAATTCAAATGATATAACCAGTGTCAATGAACCATGTAACTTGGAGCAAAGTACTAACATCCTTAAAATGAAGATAATGATAATTTACTTTCAGTTTTTTGTATGCACATAAAGTGAAATAATACATATATTTGACATTCAGTAAATGCTTAATAAACATGCCATAAATGATAATTTTTTTGGTAAAATTTTAATAAACTTTAACTAAAACTGGGCATATTAGTTTGCTAGGGATCCTATAATAAAATCCCACAGACTAAGTGGTTTAAGTAAGAGAAATGTATTTTCTGTTAATTCTGCAGGCTCGAAGTCCAAGATCAAGGTATTAGCAGGTGTGACTTTTGAGGCCTCTGTCCTCGGCTTACGGATGACTGCCTTCTCGCTGTGCCTCACATGCCTGTCTCTCTGTCTTAATCTTCTCTTTTTATAAGAACATCAGTCACATTGCATTAGGGTCTCCCCAAATGACACCATGTTAATTTAATTACCTCTCAAATGATCATAATTCCAGATACAGTCTGAGGTCCTGGGTGTTAGGGCTTCAACACATGGATTGTGGGGGGTACACAATTGAGCCCATAATTCTTGGAGATGAAGAATATAATCACAGGAGAAAATATTTTAAGAACTAGATTAAATACATACGATAGAAACACTGAAATGCCATGTTATGGAGGATGACTTCATACGTACTACTGAGGTAGTAAACATGTTTGAGCAGATGAATAATGAAAGCAGAGTGTTGTTTCTAGCTCGCAGTCAAGTATTTAATAAGCACTTCAAAATCTGAATGAGGAATTTAGACAATCGACAAACAAAATGTAGATTAATTTGGCTTAATTTTACTCCATGAGAAAACCACAGACATAGATATGGCATCATAAACATGATCTAAAAGTCAGTTCAGCACCAAACGCTGAGTGATATTTGGTTCATACTGATTAGAATTCATCTCTCTTAACTTACTTTTATTCTTCTTTAAGCCTCCCAGGATATTCTCTAAGCTTCACAAAATCCTGAGACAACCAAGAATAAGCCACTTGCCTTTTTCAAAATGAGCCCCCAAATTCCTCCTAGCTGCTTTACCTTCCATAGCATTAATTAAGCTGTTTCCATCTAGACACCTGTCAGGAACCCAGACTAAGTGGAACATAGTCTTTAGCTTTCGTGATGGCACGTCTCATCTTTCCCAAAGATGCGTGACTTCTCGCTTTGTTTTCTACCGATGACTCAGCAGAAGAACCATCCTTACTCTCCCAGGGGGGAAAAATAGTTTATTACTATTAAAAGAAAGCTATAAAGTCCTGTTTAATATTTTTCCTACTTATTTTTTTATCATCAGACTTACATCTTTCTTATTAGAGGTATTTCTGAAAGGGATTTGAACTTTCTCTTAAACATATCTGCTTAAGATCTGTTTTGAACATAATATTTTTTTCTTCAATTACTGACTCAACTGTATTATTTGACACTGCAGAGCAGGTATTTATGATTTGTAATCAAAAAGAGAAAACTTTTATTAAGAAGGCTCTTTTAAATTATTAATAAAAGTGTCCTGGGCTGGAATTAGTTTCCTTTATGAAAATCATTCGGAATTCGCATTCCTTATTCTCTTTTCCATTTTGAAGATAAACTGTTCAGTCTTTTCCTAATTCCGCACATAGCTCAGGTATGTCCCTTCTATTCGGCTGACCCAACAAAATTGTTCACGGTGAAAATTTTATTTGCTTTGTTTTCCCTTCATCTAAACATTTTAGCTATATTAGTAACGGTCTAATATATACATACATAAAAATAAAACAAGATGTATTAATAAAAAGAGAGGGAGGAGGAAAGGGGGTGAAGAGGTAACAATTTGGTAAGCAGGAAGAGAACTTTGGTCTAAAACAATAAACAATTGGAGTAATTAATTTATATTAAAGGAGGAGCCCCGTTTATTCCCTCTTCAAATAATGTATTCATTAACCAATGAAACCAATGTAGGTCAAACAGTAACTAAAAGTTTGCCTGTTCTCTCTTTGTCCTTGATAACCCAGAGTAGAACCTGGGGTGACATACTTCTTCTTCATATATTTACATTTCTATATTGTTTAGTTTTGCAGACGAAGTTACGTTGTGTATGATTAGAAGGCAGAGAACCCTGAGTAAAAGCATGCTACAAAGCTAAGCTTTTATGATTCATTTGCTTTGCCCTGTTTCACAAGACATAAAGCCTCACTACAGCAACCCAGATCTAAACAATTTTTTGAATGTGCTTTAAATTGAGATTCCAGGACCTTTATTTTAGACTGTCCAATATCAATTTAATTAAGTTATATTTACATACTTAAATATTTTGGGTTGAGTACCAGGTAGTGCACATAAAATCTGTAGAGGTAAATTCTGTCTCTAGATACAATTTTCTTCCTCCGAAGAACATTTGTGTTTGCTACCAGCTGGTGGCCAGTCTAGGATTACTAGCCATCCTAGATTAATTTAATTCTAAGCAGGAATTGAGATCATTCTAATCTGGGTTTCAGTCCCTGTGGAGACTTCCCTATTTCTTTCTTTTACTTCATTCCCAGGGTATGGAGACTCTTGGAGTGTTTGCCAGGAGCTCTCTATTTGCATGCTCCGATCTTTGTCTCTCCCCGCTGCCCATGGAAGGCACTGCCTAGCTACCCACGCTCCACCTCCTTCACAGAATTTTCAGGTTAAGAGAAGTCATAGCCTCACCTCTCCTTACTTTCTTCTAAATCTTTGCCTCATCATTCTTTAATACCTTGGCTATTTTCTGATATTTTAAAAATAAATATACATTACATTCTATTCAGCTATACCCCCTGTTTTTTATCAGCCATTATCATTATCCAAAACTGAGCAACCAGGATTTTTTTTTCCAAGAACCTATGGTCTTTAGAAAATAACAACTCTTTTTTAAAGAAGTAGCTGTCACTCTGCCAGGACACCGAGAGAACCTGAATGCCTGATGATGGGAATTCAGGTGATATTGTGACCAGAGCTACTGAGCAATGAATCAAAAAGGGCTGGAAGTACATTTTCACCACATGAAATGATATGTACCTAACCATGTTTGCTGGTCCTGGAGGTACAGATAGAGAATCATAATTATGTCAATTATACCATCGTGTCCAATAGTTAAAATGGGAAACCTTTTATATACTTTTTAGTATGAGAATTTATAATGAAATTTTCATATCAAATACAATAGAATATGATTAAGCAGCTAAACTACATAAACTAGAATTTCTTATATCTGCCTGAATAAGTTTTAAGCTAAAGTTATGAGAAAAGTGAGTCGATAAGAATCTATACAGTCTAATACAATTTATTTGAAGATTAATATATAATAAACAATACTGTACATGTAATTATACGTGTGCATATTTGTATATAATTATATATACATGTATAACATATATATGAAGTAAAATTCTAAAGATATTTGTGGAATTATCAATTATAAAACTACCTAGGGATAAAAAGAGGGAAATAATTTTAGAATTACGTAGAGGACTTCATCCGAAGTTCCTTCATCCCTAGGAGCAGCACTAGCTTTGCACTGTGGCTGTGGATGTCTCACCATTCCTGTTTGGTTTCCTTACCCCTGACTGCTCCTTTGTAAGTATCAATAGTTCCTCTTGAGTTGGTTCATTGAAATATTTGTGTTTCCTGCTGGTCCCTTAGCTAATGCACTGATGGAATGAGAAAGTAAAAACAATACAGTAGTACAACAAGTGGTCAAATCTATTAAAATATATAAGTTAATTACACAATGTAATTAAATAAAATGAAATAATTAAATAAAATAAAACGGTGTATAAAACCATTTTAATTAGTTGATTAGTCAGATTTGTCTACATCTAACCCCAAAATATGTGGCGTATTTGGAACTTCCCAAGCCATTAAACAAACTGGTTGGACGATAGCTGTCAGTTGCATTTAAGAAAAATTAAACTAGTAATAAATGCCAATGTAATTTTCAATATATTTAATAATTATTTTGAAAGGGACAACTGTAATTACTGTTATGGTCATCAATCCAGGGGTCACGTTCTAATATGGTCATAGTGATTTGAAATTTTAAAATGTGGCGACATTATAATTTATTCTCCAAAGATTATTCACCAGAAATGATGTACATTAGAAGCCCAAGGGTTTTTTAAATGGAAGTCAACCATACTCCTTTAGCAAAACTGATTAGTCTGTCCTACTTCAGTGTACTTATCTATTAAAGCCAAAGACTAATTAGCAAATTCACTAATGAGGTTCTCTATATGTTATAAAGAAAAACCTTTCCTTAGCAACCTTGTTATTAAAATAGTAAGTCAGACCAGAGCTAAATTTGGCAAAAATTCTGCAATGCAGACTTGGCAAAAGGAAGCATATTTCCTTTTATTGCCTGAAATTTTAACTGGTTACAATAGGATCACTGTCCAAATAATTAGAGGTGATGATAAAAAAGTAAATACAACCTAATTTATGACTTTACAAATGCATTTTGCTTGTTTAGGGCATTAATCCAAGTTCAATGCTTAACCTATTCATACCTATTAACCTATAGGAAATATTGAACCATTCATTGACTCAGTCCTGAATTATGTGTGTCTGTACCTCTCAGGTGCCACTAATGATGATTTTGCTTGTCTGCTTTGCATGCTGGCTGCATCTTCTATTGCCAAGTTCCATCTTGTGTGGAGGTTCCACTCACACACACTCTTTTTGGAGGAAGTCACTGCAGGTAGTCTTGTAACCACAGATCACCCGAGGACACAGTAGAAAATGGCACCTGGATGAAAGACCACTATGCACCTGTTTGCCTTCTGGCTGAACAGAGCTTTGGCACAGTAACGGATGCCGATTGCTAGACCAATTCAGAGCCTCCCTTTTTGTCTCTGAATTCAAAACATGCAACATGTTTTAAAGGCTTAGAGACGAGATCATGACCTCTTTAATGAGCTGAAATAAACGTTTTACGGCAGCAGAAATGGCTAGGGATGAGGCTGGAGATGAAGTCATTATTTAGCTATTAGAAGGTTTGTAAACCATCCAAAGACTTCCGATTTTTATCTGGAACCCCTGGAGGATATAAAACTAGAAAGTAATTTGGTCAGATTTACATTCTTCCTCTTCCTGGTTTATTTTTATATTGAACCCTGATTGATTGAGGTAACTTGAGCATGCCTCTCTTATAACCTGGAAGATGAAAGATAACTCACTTCTCATTTGAGTGGTCACAAGCTGAGATGATAACTGTCTCTGTCCTCTTGGTGTACTCTTTCTGTGCAAGCCACCCGAGCCATTTGCTTTTTCCCTGAAGTAGATGTTTTGGACTCAATGTATGCCTCTATTAGGAAGCTTGCTTTATTTACTATCCTTGCTCAACTTCTTCCAGTCCAGATTGTTTCTGGAAGACCATGTTTCACCACTGCTTAATGCCTGGCATTGACAAGGCTTTTAATTCTCAAGTGAGATTCACAGTAAGAAGTTTGTGTCTTGACTCTGTCCCTTGAGAACTGGAGGACGTAGCACCATCTCATCTAATCCCCATAGTCTGAATTTATTTTTCTGTAAGGGATATTTTGGTTATTATACTTTATAGACTTATTGCGAGGGGAAATTAAAAAGTGATCACAAATATGGGCTTTAGCATCTTCGATCAAACCTTTGCTACTTAGCATCTATGTAACCTTGGGCAGATTAGTTCATTTCCTTAACCTTCAGCATCTTTATCTGTAAAATGAGGATGATAATATCTGCTTTACAATGTTATAATAAAGATTTAATAGAGCAACACATATGAAGAATTTAGAAAAAAGTAAGTAGGATATAGTAAGTGTTCATTAAAAGGTTGCAATTACTCTATTAAAAACTAAAAATATTTGGAATTTTAAAATTTGTGTTTAATTATAGGAACCTCTTATGATTGATTTAGGAGTAATAGCACACAGAAACTTGTGTGGGTGGAGTGATTATCCTGTCTACCTAAATAGTCTTTGGAAAGTAAGGCTAAGACATAAAAGAAGAGCAATAGGCAGTTAGCAGCTATTCGGGAAAGTGGAAATAAAGTTCTTTCTGCCTTCCAAAATCAGCTTTAACCTTGGTGTTGAACACGCAGTATGCTGTTTAATAGGTAATGAATGGATAGAGGAAGGAAGAAATGAATAAACTAAGACTCTGAAAAGAGTCACAGTTGATTCAGATTACACATTGGGGGATGAGGTTAGAGCCTGCGGGGGCGTGAGGTGAGATTGCTGCTCTGAAGGGAGCCCGGGGAACACACAATGAAAGTCTGTGGAGCAATAGTGAGGGAGCTATTGTTAATGCTGATGATATCTAACGTTTATTGAGCGCTTAGTAGCACCAGACATAGTTTCAGATAGCTTTACAGATATGCACAGCTTTACAGGTATCAGCTATTTACTTCTCCTAAACCCCCTATGAGCAGGTGCTGTTATTATCCCTGTTTTTTTGTAGGAGCAAATTGAAGTAAAGAGAGGATAAGAAACTTGCCCAAATTTACATGCTATTCAACAACGTCCTGTTTCTTTAAGATGAGAGAAAATGGCCAGGTTCAAATCCCCCAGGCTCCAGACAAGTGGTGCAGATTTCCTTTCCTTAGCTACCTGCGGGCTCCCTGGAGAA
Source organism: Indri indri (assembly GCA_004363605.1). Lineage (NCBI taxonomy): Eukaryota > Metazoa > Chordata > Mammalia > Primates > Indriidae > Indri > Indri indri. The sequence goes on along the minus strand of RJWJ010049508.1, from coordinate 795 downwards.
CTGCAACCCAGGTTCTCAAAATGCCCCAAAGAGTGTGGCCAAGGAATCGCCCCAACTAACATATCCATCACCTCACCAGCTCACCAACTTATCATTTCATTGTGGTGAAAGCATTACAAATTTATGCTTTTAGCAATCTTGAAATATATAATATGTAATTGTTAACTGCGGTCATAATGCAGTGCGACAGATCATTAAAACGTATTCCTCCAGTTTGAGACTTTGAGATCCATATTCTTAGATTTCACATTTAAGTGAAATCATGTAATACTCTGTTGCAACAACATCGATGGAACTCAAGGACCTCGTGCTAAGTGAAGCCAGGCACAACTTTAGCTTTAATTATCACTTTTTCTCCTGTGATGTCATCTGGAGTGCTCCATTTAATTGGGGTGCAGTTCTGAATTTTGTGTGGAAGGAGCTTCCATTATGCCGTGATTTTCCTGTTGCAAATTTATCTTCTTTTCCCATATTGCATGTGGGATCCTCAAATCCCTCAACCTGTCTTTTTTTGGTACAAGGTATTTTTTTTTGTTCACTTCCCAAAGTATTTATTTCTTCTGGAAGATAACATTATTTTTTCCAATAGTCATTATTTCCAGTAGAATTTGATGAATTTGGTCACGAGCCTGCATTTAATCTTAGGACAGCATCTTAGTTCTCACAAGTAGAGACTTTCATTCAAACTCTGGAAGCAAAAGACATCTATTTTCCCTGAAGTCTCTGAAACCGAACACTAAATACCCAGAGTGTGCAGGAGTTATTAACCTGGTGGTTTCACTCAATTTAGAGTCT
>RJWJ010049507.1:0-10225 GCA_004363605.1 Indri indri | reverse complement strand
TTAAAAAGAAATTTTTTAGAACCTGGGGAGTGATCAGGTCCTAAGGATTGGAAAAGATCTGAAATTCCCAGCTGCTTGCATATGCAGATAAAGGGTATGCTAGAACACTGTAATTTATGTCACCAAGATGGGTGGCTACTTGCTAATGAATATTTATTTTCGGCTAACCTTTTAACTTAAGCTCAGATTTTTTTTTTTTTCAACTATCTGTTGGGCATCTCTACCTGGAGGCTACACAAGTACCAACGTCTCCATCTTCTTCCATTCTTTTCTTTTAATATCTCCCCACCTTGGCCAAATGTGTCCATGCCACTGAACAAAACCACCAGACTCATTTCTCTTGTCTGTATGTTGGCTATAGGTGGTTACATTATAACTAAGAAAACCTAGGATAAAGCCATGGACAATGTACAAAGATGATAGCACATCAATTGTCCTGTCTGGGACCATAAACCTGGGAACCACCCTGCATTTCTTTCTTTTCACTACCCCACATATATCCCACTGATCACCAAATCTCGTTGACGTTATATAGCAAAAATATTTTCTACGTATGTTCTAGCTTAACACTTAATAATTAATACCTAATACTTAAAACTGCAAATTATGTATTAACATCTTGACTTTGTAAGGGCTAACTCTGAGGCTCACAAATATTAAGTAACTTGCTCAAGTTCACACAACTTGTAGATGTCAGAGCTGGAATTTTTCTGACTTCAAATTCTTTGCTTTTCCTACTGCACCATCATGTTCTTGTGTTGTGGATATTTCTTACAGGTCTCTTTCTCTCTTCCACTGACAATAAGCTTCTTAGGGCAGGGCCTAACCATGGTTCATCTTTGCCTTCCCAGCTATAATTTCCAGTACATGGTGCTCAATAAATGCTTGTTGAATTTCAGGAAACTGTCATTTTATGGACAAGTGCCATATAGGTGAGTTTCCATGTGTTCTGGCATCAGTTTCTTGGCTTGATTTTGAACTCCTTCAGAGCTGGCCTTATTTATCTTTGTTTTCTCAAGTCTAGAAATTGGCTGATTCATAGTGGGCACTCAATAAATGTTTGTTAGAGCTGCTTAAAAGACTAGCATATTTCCTTCACAGTTTATGTCTTCAGAACATAGGTCATTTTCTTCTGGCTTTTCCAAGACCCTAGATCAGAGTGGAACTAAAGTTTTCTTAAAAAACTAAGTGTGGCTTCAGAGAGCTTCTAGGAAGGATAGAACAACATTGACTAAAAGAAGCAGTTGAGAAGCTTTGATAACTTATACTTGGGCAGTTCTTTTTTGTCTGAAAAGATATTCTTACAACACAGGAGAAAATCTGCAGGATCTAGGGCTAGGGGGAAAGTTTTAGTCTTGACACCCAAAGCAAAATCCATAAAAAGATAATTGACAAATTAGTCCTCATTAGAATTCAAAGCTTTTGTTATGCAAAAGACCCTGTGAAGATGATAAAAAGATAAGCTACAGACTGGGCAAAAATATTTTCAAATCATATATTTGACAAAAGGCTAATATCTAGAATATATGTAAGAGTCTCAAAACTCAACAGTAAAACATTCAAGCAAGCCAATCAGAAATGGATAAAAGCCATGAAGAGACATTTCACCACAGAGGATATACAGATGGCAAACAAGTACACTAAAAAGTTGTTCATTATCATTTTCTTTAGAAAAATGCAAATTAAAACCACAATGAAATATTACACACTTACCAGGATAGTTAAATAAAAAAATAATCATAACATCAAATTCTGATGAAGACATGGAGAAAGTCGAACACTCATATATTGTTGGTGGGAATGTAAAATGGTCATTTCTGGAAAGAGTAGGGCAGATTCTTTTAAAACTAAGGATGTGCTTAACATATGACCCAACAATTGTACTTCTGAACATTTATCCCAGAGAAATGAGAACTAATATTCATATAAAAAGCTGTACATGAATGTTTGGCTTTATTCATAATAGCCAAACACTGGAAACAGCCCCCCAAATGTCTTTCAATAAGCAAATGGTTAAATGACCAGTAGTACATCCATACCATGAAATACTATTTAGCAATAAAAAGAAACTATTGATACATGCAACAAGTTGAATAGATCTCAAGAGAATTATGCTAAGTGAAATAAGTGAATCTCAAAAGATTACATATTGTAAAATGAAATGAATAGATCATGGATGGCAGGAAAGGGGTGGGAGAGAGGTAGCTGTGGCTATAAACAGTAGCATGAAGTGCCCTTGTAATGGAATTGTTCGGTATTTTGACTGTGGTGGTAGTCACACAAATTACATACGCAATAAAATCGCATAGAATTAAATACACATACACATTCAAGCACACATGCATAAAAAATTGATTAAATCTGAATAAGTTTGGTAAATTGTATCAATGCCAATTTCCTGGTTGTGCTATTGTTCTATAGTTATTCAAGATATTACCATTGGGGGAAAATTAGACAAAGGATGCATGGAATCCCTCTGTATTATATCCTACATCTGCAATGATCTCAAAATAAAAAGTTTAAAAAAAAACTCTCTTGCATAAATTGCCTGAAATGAGACAGATTTAAATTATTTTTTATTTTATAGAAAAAAGAAAGACTCAGACAAGTTAGGCTTCTTGCCTAAGACCATTCAAATACAGAGTGCAGGAATTGAACATGAACTCAGGTTTCTTTGACTCCAAATTTGTGTCCCTTTTTCACTATTTTACACTTCCAGAAATAATGCCAGAAACCTTACCAAGACTTTCTGTGGACGTTCAGAATCAAAATGGACATACTAACATAGACTGCTAGTTCATTACAGAGCAATATAGTTAGTTCTCTAAGGAGAGGGGATGGAATGCAAAAGAAGTAAGAGGTAAGACAGGGCTGGAAGGATATCAGTGAATTAAGTCAGAAACAACAACAAAGATCATCTTTGCTTACTTCACTATTGTTCCCCATTGAGTGCTGATTCTGGAACTCAGAACCTTTGGAAGAGTTGAAGATGATGTTCCACATGGCCTCTGGCCTCCCAGACTGGAGTTAGAACTGAGCAATTTAAAGAAGACTTCTGAAATTTGTTAGGCACATTGGACCAGATACTTGGCCAGAGAATTCTGGGGTTCTTCAGAATAAAATCCCAGGGCCATTTTTGTGTCCTCTGGAGACATAAGTGCTTTCTTGGGTGTTCTGGCAATGTGTGTGTACTGTTTTTATGAGTTCATTGTCCACCCTATCTAAGTTTTGATAACCAAAAACAACCTTCTATGATGTGTCAAATTTCCAGCTAAAAGAGTTGAGGACAATGCACTTTCCTGTAAATGCTTAATAAACATTTGTTGACTGATGTAGTCAATTTAATCTAACCTGGATATTAAATAGAAATCAGGCTAAAATCATCATTTACCATGTCAATACTTCTACAAACTTCCTCCTAAGGTCTAGGGCTGGCTCTGTTCCTGGAGCCAGGTTGCATAATATGGAAGGCTGCTGTTTATATCAAAATACTGCTTATCTCTGGAACTCTCAGGTACAATACAGTACAGTATAATCTTCATTCCTGCAATTCTTTCCTTGACAATTGATACAAATTATGTGTACAGAGTAGTGAGGAACAGGGAAGAATGTGTTCTCATGATTGTATTTTCTTTGAGCATGAAATATTGGCTAATGTCCAACATTTCATTATTAGCCAATGCTCAAGTAAATATTGAAGATGGCCCCCCCACACATGTGTGCACACGCTGCACCTATACTATGAATGCCCTAGGTGGAACATGCTTGTTCTTGGGAAGAAATATTATAAAAATTCTACCGTATCCTGAAAAGATAGTAGAATTTTCTTTAGTTAGTCAACAAGAAGGACTTACTAAGCAATGTTAGTGAATAAGCAGTTATTTTAGATTGAGTACATCAAGAGCTTTAGTTTGTTTTTTAAACACCACTAACTGGGATCTCCCTGGTCCTAACCCATCTGGGCATTATGGATGGACATTGATAGACTGAACAAAAAAGAATGTGCTCACTTATAATCATCTGCAACAGAGGCTTTTGGAAATTTCAGGAAGGAAATCTGAACTTTCCTCATATTTTCATAACATTTAAAATGTTAACAGCTCCATTTGTTTGGAAGAAAAATTTATAGTGCCTGAAGCTATGATAGATGAGCTATGGTAAAAGTGATTTCTTTTTTCTTAAATACTAGAAATCTTCTCAATTTTAACACCCACACTTCAGGGAAAAGAACCGAAAGTTAGTGCAGGTGGTGTAAGCAGCAGTCTTGTGCTCAGCATTGGAGAGCTGTAGCCCTGTGCTTTCTTAGAAGAATGATAAATGCAACTTCATTAAGCTTACCGCATAGGAAGTTGGATGAGATGAGAACCTGAGAGACTGTAGAGTCCCAGGGTGGGAGTACCCCAAACACTCCTTAACAAGGTCGGTGGCAAAGGAAAGGCTCTCATCTAAGCCATATGGAACCCCAGGGGTCCGTAAGCAAAATGCCAGCATAGACAACAGTGTGGATTTGGAAACCTGACAAATTTGCTAGCCTGCTGTAAGGCTTTTCTCTCACTGAAGAAAACTTTGTTATTTTGCCTCATGTTACCTTTCAGAAAATGTTTTCTCCATTTTCAGAAAAACACTCCACATTTTTATGCTTTAGACTTTGTTTTCTTCATCACAACATGTTATTTATCTCCTTTGAGTTAACAAGACAGCGTTTGTTACAATCTGTACCAGATGGAAGCTACTTTCCTTTTAATTGCATTACTCTTAATGTCAGTATTTAAGATGAATATCCATCTCCCTAAGACAAATAGTTCAATTGTTTTTGTTACGAATAGATTACAAGGGCTTGGTTTCCGATGCTTTCTGTCTCTAAAAGGTCACAATCCATAAATTTTTATAGATTTAGAGATGAAGTGGCTTGTGCGCCAATGTGCTGGAGGGTAAAGGGAAGCTGTCCAAAGAGTTAAGATTCCCTGCAAACAAATCTCAAAAGTACCACCTTGTTCAAATCAAGTTCTGACAAGTAAGAAGAGCATTTGATAACTAGGGTACCTCGTGAGCATCCTTGCTATTCCTGTGTATTTCCTAGGCCTATAAGGGTCTATAAAGTGTTTCAAAATCTCTTTTAGTGGCCAAGGTCAGGAAAACAACTTGGACTTCTTTAGGCATAAAAGGGAATTACTGAGACCTTTGATTAAGCTGTGGTGAGAACAGAAGTGGAATCGACTTCAGGAATCAAGAGACTAAAGACTTAAATGCAAACAGGGCTCGTCTGTCTAATGCAGTTGAAGAACAGCCATCAGCGACTTTCAGAATTACCTCTTCAAGTTTCTCCAGCATAGAAGACAGGGCTCTCCTTCCTTTCTTCCCCTTTTCTCTTTCTTTTCCTTTTTCTCACTTCTCCCTGTTTTCTCCTCTCCTCCCCTCCCACCCTTTCAACAACTACAATTGCGTCGAATAATTGAATAATAGTCTGGCTATACAATTCTAGGTTGTTAATTATTTTCTCTCATGCATCTGAAAATCTCGTTCTACAGATTTTGGGCTCTTGTTGTGACTGTTCAAAAGTGAGCTGTAAGTCTAATTGCCATTTCCTGGTAGGTATTGTTTTTTTTCTCTCCTTATTTTTATTTTTTAATTTAAAAATTTTTAAATTTTTATTATGGATACATAATAGTTGTATATTCTCTTTACTTTGAATGATCTTTTTATCTTTGGTGCTTTGTAGTTTTGCTGGTGTAAATTTGGTTTTGTTTATCATACTCAAGCTCCTAGTTTTTGATTCTGATACTTTATGTCTTCTATAATTCTAGAAATTCTCAACTATTGTTCCTTCAAATGCTTTTACTTCCAAATTCTCTTTTTCCTTTCTTGATAGACTCACTTGTAGATTTAAGTTGTTCCTTCTGACTTTATCCTCTATGTTTGTTAGTCTCTCTTTCATATGTCTCGTCTTTTTATCTTGCTATATTTTTCCAGATTAGCTTTTCAGGTCTGTTTTCTGATGCACTGTTTTTCTCTTCAACTGTGTCTAATTGCTCAATCTAACTAATGAGTTAGTGGCTATATTTTTTCTTACATGATTTTAGTTATTTTTCAAATCTGTTATTTTTATAAGGTCTTGGTCTTTTTTATGTTGTTTTTTATTTTATATCTTTGGTCACTTTAGGCCTACCTATTTTATAAACTCAGTCTGATTTTTGTCCCTTGTGTTTCACACCACCCCCCTTTTCATTTTGGATTGCGGAAATATTGTGTGACCTCGGTCAAAGGGAATTTATTAAGATGATTTTACATTTGCTTTTGTTATGAGCCTCACTGATTTTATCAGACTAGGACGACTTAAGTTTTTGACTTGAAGGCTGCATAAAGGCAAATATAGGTGACAAAATCCAAGAGGCATGGAGTTTCATTGACTGACTGACTTAGAATCATGGCCAAACGACATCAGTCTTTCCTTTTTTGAATTTAGAAAAAAGGAATTTTTCTCAGGAGATATGTCATATTTTGTTTTGAATTTCTAAATGTTTTGTAGAGGGAAGGTTTTCAAGATGTCTTGTACAAAATATTGATGGAAATGGGAATTATGAAATATCTTTTTCTTAGGACCAGCTTGGATCATTTGCCCATTTCTTGAATCAGTCTCTTGACCCAGCTTAGAATGCGTGTTTACCCCTCTGGGTTTGGGGACGTAGTGCGATTATCAGTCCCTTCTAGAACCACATAGCATGCATGGAGAAAGAACAATTCTTTCTTCTATCCCTTCGCCCCACAAAAAGAAGGAAGGACTTAATACCAGAAGCAGGGAGGCAGTGGTGAGACAAATGCAATAGACGTCCACAGCAGATAGGTCTCTTGGCCTGGCCTTGTAGACAAGCCTGAATTTGTTGGGCCCAGTACAAAGTGAAAAATGGAGGTGGGGGGGTACTTGTTCAAAAAGCAGGAAAAATACTATTAAAGGCACTGAAATATAAAGCTTTTTTCTTTCTCCCATGATCTTTCTCTTTACTTATATTGGTGATTTCTTTTTCTTTCTTTTTTTTTTTTTTTTTTTTTTTGAGACAGGGTCTTGTCCTATCACCTGGCTAGAGTGCAGCTGTGCAATCATAGCTCACTGGAGCCTCAAACTCCTGGGCTCAAGCAATCCTCTCACCTCAGCCTGAGCTTTACCTGTAGCTAAGACTACAGGTATGTGCTACTACGCATGGCTAATTTTTCTAATTTTTTGTAGAGACAAGATCTTGCTATGTTGCCCAGACTGGTCTCAAATACCTGGCCTCAAATAATCCTCCCAACTCAGCCTCTCAGAGTACTGGGATTATAGCTATGAGCCACTGCACTGCCCAGCTGGTGTTTTTTATTTGATATTTGACATCATGCTCCTCTGGGCACAGGGATATTCAAGGGGCAAGTACAGACCCTCACAGGTGGGTGCACTGCTCTGCAGCTCAGCACATGTACATGTATGTATGGCCCACCTGCTGCCAAATTTCCTGTCCTACCAGCCACTGGACTAACATGTCATGCTCCAGCCAGGGGTGGAGAAATTGAGCTAGGCATTTACTCTTTCCATGAGCCCACTGTACCAACCCATTAGAGATGGGCAACTCCCAATGTTATTGCCATCTCCATTTGGGACATGCCAGGTTCCTGATTTGTGGGTGGGTGAGAGGCTTGCCTCACTGAACCGTCTGCTGAACATGCCATGGTGTTGCTAGCCTGGGGTGTGGACAGGCATCTTGAAATGCCACAGGGTATGCGTGCCTGACCCTGAATCTCCCAACAGTCAAGCACAGGCCCTGGCCAAAGGTGAAGGGTAGCAGCATTTGGGGCTGGGTAGGGAAGGGGGACAGGGCCCTGGGCACCAGAGAATGAGGGAGTAGGTGGCTGACACGCCTTCCTGGGGAGGCAGCAGGAAGCATGACTCTGTAAGCTGAGGCTCTAAGCCCCTGGTGTGTTCTCTATTGTCCTATTGGTTTTCACTTACAAATTCAGAGATAAAATTATTAAGAATTTCCAGATGGTGACTGCAGAGCATTAAACCCCAAGTGCAGGGTACCTCAGAGCTGGGGAGTAGTGGGTAGCGTGGGTAAGGGAAAGTGCCTTAGCCTAAGAGGCAGAAAATGTAGTGTGTCCTATCTCAGTACTGATACTAATTATGAGCATGGCTTTGGGGAAGCCTCTTCAATGGCTTTCTTAGTGACAAAGTGAGCAATTTGGACCAGATCAACTTTTGCCATTATCTAATGAGAGCCTTCCTCAGAAGTAATTTAGGCATTTGATCTATTGGAGGCAAAAGACTCGATTTAACTTTAAAATGACCTAGCACTTTGGGAGGCTGAGGTAGGAGAATAGCTTAAGGCCAGGAATTTGAGACCAGCCTGGGCAACATAGTGAGACCTCGTTGCTACAAAAAAAAAAAAAAAAAAATTAGCTGGATGTGGTGGCATGTGCCTGTAGTCCCAGCTTCTTGGGAGGCTGGGCCAGGAGGATCATTTGAGTCCAGGAGTTTGAGGTTGCAGTGAGCTATGATCATGCCACTGCACTCTAGCCTGGGTAACAGAACAAGACTCTGTCTCAAAAAATAAAAATAAAAATAAAAATAAAAACTATACAATGAAAATAAAGTGACAGTTTCCAATCTTTTCATCAAATAACATACTTCAAGAAAAAATTCTTAATGTTTGGTCTCACTGACCGTGTTAAACTTTAATAATTTTTTAAAAATTTTTAGTTATTATGAGTATATAATAGTTGTATATCTTTATAGGGTACATGTACTATTTTGATACAGGCATACAAAGTGAATTAACCAAATCAGGGTAATTGGGGTATCCATTACCTCGGGCATTTAACATTTCTTTTAGTTAGGAGCATTCCAATTCCACTCTTCTAGTTATTTTAAAGTATTCCCTAACTTATTATTGATTATAGTCACTTTGTCATGCTATCATATATTCCTCATTCTATCTAACCATCCAACTATATTTTTGCACCCATTAACCATCCCCACTGTAGCTCCCCTCCCACCACCCTTCCTACCCTCTAAGAACCATCATTTTACTCTCTGTCTCCATGAGATCAATTGTTTTTAATATTTAGCTCCCACATATGAGTGGGAACATGTGAAATTTGTCTTTCTGTGCTTATTTCACTTGACATAATGTTCTCCAGTTCCATCCATGTTGTTGCAAATGGCAGGATTCCATTATTTTTTGTAGCTATATAATATTCCATAGTGTATACATACCACAATTTCTTTATCCACTCATCTGTAGATGGACACTTAGGTTGATTCCATGTCTTGGCTATTGTGAATAGTGCTGCAATAAATGGGAGTGCAGATATCTTTTCGATATACTGAATTCCCATCCTTTAGATATATACCCAGCAGTGGAATTTCTGGGTCATATGGTAGTTCTATTTTTAGTTTTCCAAGGAACTTTCATAGTGTTTTCTGTCCCACTATGTTAAACTTGAACACACATGCATGAGCACACACATGCCTACAACTAATTGTAAAGTTTTAAATTCCAGAGGAATCCTAAACACTTCATGTTTAAATGATTCATCTGAACTCATTCAGATATTTCCAAATTCAATATAATATTTAATCACTTATTTATCAGATTTGTGACCAGAAGTTTCAATGAATCACCTGCAAGGTTTAAATCTCCCTTCTCAGAAACTTAAACATGCCTGAAGAGTAAGCGGCAAACACAAACTCAAAAATTTTAATCAATTAAATCTTTAAATAAGAAATAAACTTTGAGTTTCTGAAATCCTATCTTTGCAATCCATTGCTAGGTTTGAATAGCCTGTAGTAAGGTTCAGACAACAAAATGTCAAACATAATGAAATTTATGCTTCCTCATCACCCATTTCCTGAAGTAGCGTCTTCTGACCTCTACGGCTCCATCTTGTTCGGGAGCCGGGAAGGAGCTTCTGGCAGCAACAGGATGCCAATTAAATCTCAGGCAGCATCCTCTGCTGAGACCCTAGGTTTTGCAAGGCCAGAACTGTGTTGCAAAAGGGTATGTTTTGTTGTGATATTTAAGGAACATCAGCTCATAATATGGAGCTGGTGACGAGAGGGGAGAACCTAGGGGGATAATTAAGATATAAGGATTTCTATTTGTAGGTCTTTATGTTGGAAATATAAGAGGTGGGGAAAAATGAGAGTGGAATGAAAAAGTTCTAGAGGAAAGAGCATTGGGAACTTGAAAGAGAATAC
>RJWJ010049506.1:0-10223 GCA_004363605.1 Indri indri | reverse complement strand
GCTCTCTTGTTTGAGGGGTGGGGTGCCTAATGCAGCTGATGACTTTAAGTTGAAGAAAATGCTCATTTTTCATTCTGAAAATCTTACAGCCCTTAAGAGTTATGCTAAATCTACTCTGCTTGTGCTCTAATAATGGAACAACAAATCCTGGATGACAGCACATATTTACAGCATGGTTTACTGAATAGCCCAAGCCCACTGTTAGCAACTTCTCAGAAAAAAAGATTTCTTTCCAACTGTTAGTGCTCAGTGACAGTGAACCTGGTCACCCAAGAGCTCTTATGGAGATGTGCAAGGAGATTAATGTTATTTTACTGCCTGCTAATACAACATCCATTCTGTAGCCCATACATTATGAAGTAATTTTGACTTCCAGTCTTTTTATTTTAAAAAATACCTCTTTTAAGTCTATAGCTTCCATAAGTAGAGATTCCTCTGTTGGATCTGAGCAGGAAAAAAAAAAAAAAAAAAAAAAAAGAAGCCTTCTGGAAATGATTCACCATTCTAGATGCCATTAAGAACATTTGTGATTCACAGGAGGAGGTGAAAATATCAACATTAACAGGATTTTGGAAGTAGTTGATTCCAACATTCATGGATGACTTTGACAATTCTGGTTAGATTCTTGAAATACAAATTTAAAAGGGTGAAAATTCTGTGAAACAGTATTGTGCATGAAGATAGTATAAATTCGTGATTATATTTTAAATTATGATTATTAGAGGTGGTATAGTTTACATTCTTTTGGAGCAAGACCTCCTAAGTTGGAATCCTGGCTTGAAAATTATTAGTGATACAACCTGGGAAATTGCCATAACATGTCTATGCCTCACTTTCCCTATCCATAAAAAATATATAAAAGTAGTACCTACCTCTTGCGAGCATTAATTGAACAGCCTTGAATAGTCATAGGTTCATAATAAGGGCTCAAAGAATAGCAAGTGTTGTACATTTTGTCCTTTTAAACATTGCAGTACTTAAATGTATATGGTATTTTACTCAAAAATGGGTATTAATCTATGTCTAGGCCTATATCATTGAAGAATTTAATACAAAGTATTCTGGTTGGCATTGTCAGCTAATACTAAACTCTATCATAGATCCTTTACTTTAATGGAAATACAGCCCTTTGTTTGTTTTATGAGACTGCATGAACAGGGCTTCTAAATATAATACGAAATAATCTACTCAGCTAAAGTTGGTTAGCCCTTTAGTTTTCAGACATAAAAATAACACACAATGTAGTCACATTAATATGACCTTTCATTATCATAGATGACGTTTCAGGAGAGTATTTGAAAGATAATATTCACACTATTGGTTTCTTTGAGAGTAAAAGGACAATCTAGGATCATTCAGGATCTTTCTAGCATGTCCTGGATAACTTTTAAAGAATTTTCTCAGAACATTTAACCCTGGAGGAAAAAGTTTTGGGTCCTCTGGTCTAGGTCATGGATTATTTCTCCTGGATGTATGCTAGAAGTTTGCAATTTATGGTGTTACATAAACATGGAATTCAAATATTGACTATCCTTCTATCTTTCTGTTATTCCTCTAAAAATGATAAAAAGATAGAAGCTCTACTACTGAGGCAGGATGTTTCAAGTGATGGCAGAGAAACAGACATTTCGTTGGAAGACTATGAAGTGTGAATGAAAAAGATGATAATTTCTTCATGGTGACTCAGTTGTCCCTAGTAGAATCATCCATCTTTTTTCTCGGTGGTATATGATACATATAGCCCAAATACACTTGATGGTTGAGTGTCACTATGCTGGTAGGGAGAATTCTCATTTACTCCCATGTTTTATGTATGGAGGTCCTCCTTCGCTTCCATCCTGCCTAATGTGCCCAGTGCTAGAGCCTTTCTAACCTGGTTTTTCCACTGAATACGTTTCCTAGGGTGGAGGAACAGGTATTACCCAGAGGAATGCAATGGAGATCATGACCTCCTAAGGGTCTAAATAATCTTTATTATAGACTTTTGGCCAGTCTTATTTTCAGTATCAAACTTCACTTCCGCTTGGCCCTTTAGCTAATGCCTTCAATTCCTGAGCCTTTCTGTGACTTTCCTGTAAGAATCTTCCTACTTCTCACTGCCTTCTCCCTCTGCAGTCAGTGGTGTTCAGCTTTGTCGTTCCTTTCCTCTTTCATCTTCATCTTTAAAAAAATGTTGAAATCTTGTCTATTGTAGTAGTCTTTTTTGTTCTATTTGCCTTTTTGTATTTATACATATATTTTTTTGTTCATGAATGGAATTTCATGCGTGAGCAAAGATAAACACTTACGTTCAATATCCAATGTTTATTCCGAAGTTTTCCCGTAAATAAAATGCACATTTATGTTTAACCAGTCCTCATTTTGTAAGTATGTAGCTAGTAAAATTACAGATTAATTAGTTTGTCAAAATTGCCTACTGAAAATATATTACTGGTTATTCATTTAGCCATTTGTATTGTGTTAAAATAATTCAGAATCCTAAAAATTAGAATCAGGATATTTAGCAAATATTTTTTATAAAGTCTCCTTATGATTGAACTTTTTCATAACAAGACTAAGCATATTTTACTTTTCCAGTTTGCCCATTTTTTTCTAGGTTTCATATTTTTAAAAATCATCTTATTTTCCATAATCAAGCACCATACCACTGATTCAATTCCCTTTGGTTACTTTTTTCTCCTTTTTGTGTCCAGGACTCTCTCCATTCTTCCTATTTATCTACCAAAATCCTAACTATTCTTCTAGATGTTTCTAAAATGCCACACTTTTCCTTTCTTTAAACAATCAATGTGTCTCCTTGATTTAAAGAGCCACAAGTTTTCAATTCATCAAATCTTTTAAAATCCCACTACCACTATCCTAGTTTATATCTGCATTGTCCAATTCCTGAACTATTATATAATGGGAGATTTCTATCTGGATTTTTGCCACTAATCTCTCTCTTTAAGTCATTCTCCATACTTCTATAAGAACTATTCTCCCTACAACTTTCTTAAGCAATTTCCTTTTTTAAAGCCTTTTTTTCTTTTGCTCATAATTACAGAATAAAATTGAGCAGCATAACATGGATACTAATACTCTTCCAGTCTTAATATTGCCTGACCTTTTGATTTCTTCCACTCCTGCATCTCCCCATTCCCATGTCACTATAGTATGTCCTACTTCAGGAAATTCTCATAGTTAACATAAAAACAGGTACAAATTGATTAGTAGAAAACTGATTTCTCTTCTGACAATATAAAATAAACATTTAACTAATATTTAAATTAAAGGGTAACCAGATTATTGCTACACTGGTAGACTAAATAGGATTAGTCAATGAATTAAATAATGACAAGGAGAGGAAAAGGTCAAAGATGACTCTAATATTAGAACCTGGGAAAATGGGAAGATAAGTATTGCCAACAGCAGGGAATTGCAAAGAGGAAGGTTTAGACAAAGCTAATATGTTCAGTTTAAAAATATGTTGGTGTACTTATGAGGATACACTAGAGAAAACAGCCCAGCATAGTTGGAAGTGTGACCACTTAAGGAGGGGTGAGGCTTAGACATTTGCATTGAAAGTAACTTATATTAGGGCAAATCTCACAGAACCATTTAGATAACTGAACACTGTATTTATTTACATCTTCATTTTATGTGTGTTTTCTGCAAGGCCAATATATTTTATTGTGACATATTTATGTAACTCATACATTTCAGAAAAATCATGAGATTCCTTATAATGATTCACTTATTTCATATCTATACATTAGTACTTTTTAAAAATAAACTGTCTTTGCTAAAATTGAAACAAATGCACCTTTATAAAAATAAAATAAAGGACTAGATTATTATTATTTAAATTCAGAAAAAGAATAATACATAATGTAGGAGATTCTCTCGTATATTCAAATGCTATTTGAATAGTTGTATGCAGTATTGTACCTCTTGGTTGTCATGGCAACTGCATCTGAAATTTAGAGTATCAAATATTAATTTTCTATGCATTTCCAAAAGACAAGAATGTATAAAATAACACGTTTTATAAGAGCTCCTTTTTTTTTATTGTGATGCAGCAGATGTAAATACATTTCATGTAATATAAAATATAGTTCAATTAAAGGGATAACTAATCTGAAGGGTGAAAATTTGAAAATTTAGAACTGGACTAATAGGCCATCTATTGTTTACCCATTTTTAACAACAGATATTTGAAAAAGATTGTGTATAGCTACCAGAAGGTCATTTCATTCTTTTACTTAATATTAACCCTCTTGTCAATAACTGCTCGAGATTTTTTGAAGCCGTATTAATGATTACATCTAGTTCTATTTAGCTACAATTTAATGTTCTACATATAACAATTTAATATTCGATTACTCTCTCCATATTCCATTACTTTCTAACTTTCTCCTTGACACCTAGATGCCTAATGTACTAAATAACTCCCTCTTATATATATTGTCCTCTATACAACAACAATCTCTGTACTCGAACTATAAAAATAGCTTATGTTAGGATTTTGCTTGTTACATAAAAGATACAGTAATTTTCCAACCCCAATAAGTGTTCTTATTTTTAATTTGTATGTATATTGGCATGTAAATGAGGTTATAGACTCTTTTAATGATAACTTTAGGGTCAAAGATTTGAAGTAGTAAGAAAAGGAATGAAGGATTTCAATGGCCAGTTGAAGGCTCTGTTTGGTAGGTGGGTAGAAAAACCTCTTTTTACTTGGAGCAGCTGATGTCGAATAAATATATAATAGAAATAATTCCCAAGAGAATTTGTGGTACCCTCTTTTACTTGAAAGCTTTGATAATTTCACGAAATTATTTGCCTGTTACAGACTCATGAAGAGAAAATGAAGAGAAAATGACAGCATAGGACCTGATGTATTTTAAAACTCAATACTGGCTATCATGTTTTTATTATTTAGGATTATTTTACCTAGAAATACTATAATAATTTATGTATAAGTAATTAGAATATTAAAAAAATTATACATCAAAATTGGCCTTCTCTAGAATAAATCTCTATGAGGATTTCAAGGAGTGCTGGGCAAAATGTGGCAGCATTGATTTCTTCCTCAGTGAGGAAATAGGTAAGGCACACAGCCTGTGACAATAGGCAGCCTTATGTTGATGGAGATAGCCCTCTCTTCTATTTGTGACTGCATGCAGCTGGGGAATGAACCATTTTGGCTGAAATGATTGGTTTTGTTGCCCTTCCGATTTTGCTGAACTCACTATTAAAAAAAAAATCTGAATCAATAAGCTATTCAGGCAATTGTGCAGATATGACTTTTTATTCTTAAGTCGATTTGACACGTGGCGGATTTTAGCATGAATCTAATCAGAGGAGAGGCCCATTTCCAAGCAGTGAGCTCCAGGCTAAGATTTCTCTTGCAAGCAAGTCCCTTGTATTAAAATGACTCTGCCTTAACAAGGGGAAAAAAATTATGTTGTTGGAAGGTACCTCCAAAAGTTAAGACTTTTGCAATAACCTTTACTTATGTCATCCAAGTACTGGCCATCCTGTTTTTATCTGGGCCCAAAATCTTTTTAATGTACATTTTTTAAAAAATATTTTGTCTTAAAGCCACTTTTGCTTTAATAATGACTTAAAATGTTCAGATTGCTCTGAACATTTGGAAAGAGCAGGAGGTTTGGGTCAAACAGATTGCTCAAATGTGATTCCACTACTATGTAGTTGTGTGACCTTAAACAATAATTATATTAATGTAGTTTTACCCAATAAAGTAGAATAATTATTATAACTCAGAAAGCCATTGTGAGAAAAAAATAAAACATTAAAATACCTGCTACACTAACTATAGTACAATAGGCATCTGGTAAGTAATTTCCTTCCTTCTTTTCATTCCCCCAACTCCTATCTCAAATGACCTTAAACTCTGCCTGTCATTAATGTATATATTCTGCTGGACAACAAGAAAGGAATCAGGCTAAAAGATGTGTTGAATAGAGAAGAAAAATTTCTTGGAGCAAGCATTTCAAGTAGGTTATAAATATCGCAAGGAAACATATGTAATGATAGTTTTTGGAACATCTGCACAAACAAAATAATCATCTAAGTAAACAGAAGAGTAGGGAATAGGATTTTTTTTTTCTGCAGATATTTGGCTTGAGCAGCTACCCTTTGATTTATGTAATTTTATCATTATGCTGCAACTGCTTTCATTCTAAATTATTCATTCAACATAAGCTAGCAATAAAGGCAATGTCTTTCTTCAGCTAAAAATTCTCTGACATTAAGAAGATGATTTAAATGAACCATGGAGGTTTATTTTTCCTCCATTTTATGGTTTGAATAGATGTTGCTCTTGGACAAACCACGCTTTGGAAAAAATTATCACAGCTTAAAGAAAAGCTTCACATACACTAATAGAATTGAATTGTTTTTGAGCTATGTCCTTGAATGGCCACTAATTTCTTTCTTGGCTCCCTGCTTGTATGGAGAGAATTTCATTCAAAGGCTTGTAGTAATGAGAATAACAGCACAAATATTGGCTTGTGTTTATAAAGTTACTCCAGATGGTTAAGTTTTTTATATGGAAAATGAATGTGCACATATAATTAGTCACTCAGCCTGTGCTTTCACATGTGAAATCAAGGAACAATGGATCATCCGTGTAGTATTTTGAGGCTTTATCAATAAATCCTATATTAATATACATAGCACACTGAATCTCAAGCAATTGTGGGTTCTTTTGTTAAACATTTTAAACCTGAATGTTTATAAGTTATGTGATATCTTTTTTTGCATAGGATAGGCACTGGCTGTGTAATATTGAAGTTATATAAATTCTATTATTTAGTAGTACTTAGCCTTGAATGTTACTAGAAACTTAGAATTACTCTTTAAACTATAATTCCTTGTCTCTTAAAAAATATTTATACAGAAATTTGAGATTTTCTGTTAGTATTCTCTATCTTGATCTTTCACTTATATTTAAAGATTATCATCTTAATTTTCATTTCTATTAATAATAGCCCACACAGTATTTGGAAAGAAAACATGCTTATCTGGAAATGGATTAATCATATGGGTCTTATGTACACCGACACCTATACAACACTGATTAATGATATTAAGGAAGACACGAATATATGGAAAGCTATCCAGTGTTCATGGATTGGAAGATAATGTTGTCAAAATGTCCCTACTAATCAAAGTGATTGTTAGATTCAATGTCATCCCCATTAAAACCTTGATTGAACTTTTACAAAAATAGAAATAAACAGTCCTGAAGTTCACGTGGAACCACTACTCAATAGTAAAACAAACAAACAAAAACCCTGATTTAAGAAAAGGGCAAAGGACTTAAATAGATAACTCTGTAAAGAAGATATACAAATGGCCAACAGGTATATAAAAAGATGCTTAACATCACTAATCATCAGGAAATATTTGCCAATCAAAGCCATAATGTAATATTACCTCACACCTGTTATGATGGCTATTATTTAAAAATAAATAAATAAAAAGTATTGGTAAAGATGTGGAGAATTTTGAAGTCTTGTACACTGTCGGTGGGAATATAAAACAGTGCAGTGACTATACACAACAGTATGAAAGTTCCTCAAAAAATTAAAAATAGAACTACCATATGATCCAGCATTCCTGCTACTAGGCATATGTCCAAAAGAATTGAAATCAGGATCTTAAAAAGCTTTTTGCACTCCTATGTTCATTGTAGCATTATTCACAATAGTCAAGATATTAAGCCAACCTAAATAACCATTGACAGATAAATGCATTGATGAATGTGGTACATACATACAGTGGGATGTTATTCAGCATCAAAAAGGAAGGAAATCCTGCCATACGCAACAACACGGATGAACCTGGAGGACATTATGCTTAGTGAAATACGTCAGTCACAGAAGGACAAATATTGCATGATCCCACTTACCTGATAAGTCTGAAATAGTCAAAAGAAGCAGAGAAATGGGTGGTTTGTTCAATGTATATAAAGTTTCAGTTTTGCAGGATGAATGAGCTCTGGAGACCTGTGCAACATAGTGCCTTTAATTAACAATACTGTATTTGTTACATACTTACAAACTTGTGAAGTGTGTACCTATGAGGTTAAGTCTTCTTAGCACAAAAAGCAGGGAAGGGAGACAGAAGCAAATTTTTGAAGCTGAAAGATGTGTTTATTACTGTGGGGTTATGTTTTTTTTTCCTTTTTTTTAAAGACTGAGTCTCTGTCTGTTGTCTAGGCTAGATTGCAGTGGCTCATGGGAACTGGAACTATAGCGACGCACCACCACGTCCAGCTACTTTAAATTTTTTGTAGGGATGGGGTTTCACTACGTTGACCGGGCTGGTTTTGAACTCCTGGCTTCAAGGTGATTCTTCTTTCTTAGCCTCCCAAAGTTCTGGGATTACTGGCATGAGCCATTGTGCCCAGCCAGTGGTGAGGGTTTCCTAGGTATATGTGTATGTTCAAACAAATCAAATTGTATACATTAAATATGTGCAGACTTTTGTTAAAGAAAAATATGAGTCTCTGAGACATAGATCAAATGTGTGTAAATGATATAATGAATTAAATAGATTTATTATTACTTGAGACAACATATGATAGGTACCAAACCTCTTACCTAGTACATAAGCACTCCAGTAAATGTTCATAATTACTATTATTCTTATAAAGTGTTTGGTCATCCAAAATGTTATAGCAGCCAATATATCATTTATTATTTATTTCCCATGTGCTAGGCACTGGGTTAGATGTTTCATATTTTTCCGTAATCTCATCACAACTTCAAAATAGGAATAGTTACCTCTATTTTTAAAATAAGGAAATTATATCTCGGAAAGTTACAGTAATTTGAACAGGACTCACAGGATCCAGAATTCAAATCTGATTGTCTCTGACATTAAGCCCAGTTTTTCTCTATTGACCAATCAATTCATTATTAGCCAAGTCTTAGATTAACACATACATACAATAAAAAATATTTTCTAAGATTCGAGTAAGTACATTTAATTCATTTATGGAATCCCAAAATTTAAGGGCATATAGCATCATCCATTTTTTACATTTGCAGATTCTGTGGGTTGAGAATTCAGCTAAGGCACATTCCATAGTGTAGGACACCAAGATGTCTGGGACTTCAGCCAGAGGACTTCAAAGCTGAGGACTGGAATCTGGTGAAGTCTCACACACCCATTTTTTGGTAGTTAATGCTGGCTACTGAATAAAACCTACATGTGGCCTTTCCATGTACCCTGGGCTTCCTATAGTAAGTGGCTAGGTTCTAGGTCAAACATACCAAGAAAGGAGAGGGTCAAACAGAAGCCATGGCCTTCTAGTGCTTCTCAGCCTTTTGGCTAAGATCAAGTGTAGAAGCCATGTCCTTCAAATGACCTGGCTTCAGAAGTCACAGAGTGTCACTTGCCTTATACTTATTGATTGAAGTAGTCAAAAGCACATTCAGGTTCAAAGGACAAGGAGATAAAATGTACCTCTTGAGAAGAATTGGCAAGGTTCGAAAATGCCATTTGGAACCATAAATAATCCTATGGCAAATTTTGGAAAATATCATCTCCTACACTTTTATAAATAATAATTATTTTAACCAAAGAACTAAGATATTAATATAAATGTAAATTCTGGCTGGGTGCAACGGATCATGCCTGTAATCCTAGCACTTTGGGAGGCTGAGGCAGGAGGATTGCCTGAGACCAAGTGTTTGGGACCAGCCTAGGCAACACAGTGAGACCTTGTCTCTACAAAAATTTGAAAAAAAAAAAAAAATTAGCTGTGCATGATGATGTGTGCCTATAGTCCCAGCAACTCAGTAGGAGGATCACTTGAGCCCAGACTGAGGTTACAGTGAGCTATGATTGTACCACTGCACTCCAGCCTGGGTGAGAGTGAGACCTGTCTCAAGATAAACAAAACAAAATACATTTAACAAAAACCCCTTTTTAGCCGTGTATGATAGAAATAAAAATAAAGCCCTCATTGTGATCCTAAATTGAGCTTTCCCAGAATGATTTTTATAAGTAGTCAAATGCGACAGTCATTAAGTTATGAGCTATTAAAGGAAATCACTAAAAAACTGCAAACACTTGTTCAATCGAAACTAATATGGTCCAAATTTGTCTACTGTTTTGCTCTTTTTTTTCCAAGTTGCTAGAATGGAATATAGAAAACTAATTAATTTAATCTTTAAACAGCAGAAAAGTCCACATATAGAAATTTG
>RJWJ010049505.1:0-10228 GCA_004363605.1 Indri indri | reverse complement strand
AGAACAATGTATTTAAGATCTATTTTAAACTTTTATCTTAATGTTTATTGGTCTATATCCATTTTATTACTTCTAACAGCTCTACAACATTCTACAGCATGCATTAAACTCATCACCAGTGGTGGTCTCCTAGCTTATCTATAGAAACTCATTATCACAAAATAAACACCAAAATGGAAACCTTTTTATACATTAACTTAAAGTCCTTTTTGATTTTTTTTTAAATAATTTTGTTGCGTTTCCATTCATAATGTGAGGAAACCCACCAGTCCACAAGGTCAGCCCTTCCCCACTCTGCTCCCATGCCCACAAAAGCAACTAGTTGATTTCCCATTCCTGAGGTATGCCTAACTGGAAACAAACCTATTTGAAGAATGGCTAAGGAAATCCATGCAAGGCATCTAGAAAAATCATCGTAATTCTCCATTCTTAACTATACTGGTAGGATCCTATATTCTAAATGATTCATCAAGAATGACCATATGTCACACATTAAGGAGAAAAATATATATCATGAAAAAGAAAGAATATGCCCCCAAAATTCCCTTTGATGCTTGATCAAACAAGAACATTAAGAAGAAAAGTTTAAATGAAAATGTAAAAAACTTTGTAGCACATAACCTCAGTGTAATTTTTAGAAGATGAAAAGCATGCTAGGAGGTAAAACAAAAGAATAATAAATAGACTTTGGAAATTAGAAGTATTATTTTTGAAATAAATTGTATAAAAATCTATGACACAATGTTAAAGAAACATTCAAGAATACAGATTAAATTGATAAAGAAACAAAAAAAAATATGAGAAGGATAAGAGAGATGCATAAGTACCATATCAGTAGTCTTGAATTTCAACTAATAGAAGATGCAAAACTGGAAAATGAAAGGGGGTACATTTTGCAATAAATAGAAGACACTGCCACAGAAGGAATAAAATATGTAAAGTTTAGATTGTAAGTGTCTGTAAGCTATAGAGAAGGATAAAGAAAAAGTCTTATCTCTAAATATTTGGTTTAAAACTAAATACTCACAATGAAGAGAAGATATAAAAACCTTCTAAAGGGTGGAAAAATTTCTTAAAAAAGGAAACGAAATTTAACCAACATAAATATTCTTCAATACGAAGGCAAAGCACAGGCATATTTAGACATACAAGTATTTTTATTTTTATTTCCCACAAATTATATCTGAGATTTACTTGAATTAACAAACAATAGAAAAGAACAGCAAGCAGAGGAATACATTGATGAAAATTCACAGTCACAGCTGTACACGGCCAAGACACAGTAAGCAATCTGACTCCAACAAGATGTTGGAGAGTCTGGTAAAATGACTTGGCTGAATGTTGCCCCTTTAGCTAGATTTTTATGAAACTGTTTGATTTATTTGTTTTAATATTATTGATAGGCTCTGTGAGAATTGAGGAGGAGTGATAAGAATTTTGAATTAAATAAAAAGTCCAGAGAAGAAATATCTAAAGTATTCCAGTAGCATAAGACAGAAAGAAAGAAATCAGAGAAGGAAATAAAGGAGGGAAAAAAGGAAAAAGGAAGGAATAAGTAGTATTTGAATAGTATTTGAACTATTAGTAAATGGGCCATTAAGACAGTATGCAGTTTATGTAAAGGGGCCTATAACGGAAAGTGTAAGAAAGAACTGAAAAAAGACACAATTGATATTTTGATCAATATTTGCCAAATACCATATGTAATAAATGACTATCAATGTGCTAAAAGAGATTTCAACTTTCGTTGAATGCATTCTAGACAAAAATTGCTGAAAACTGGTCTGATTTTATACAACACATAGCAACATTTTACTGCTCCTTTCATCTCTCCTTTTATAGCACTCTATTTCAAGATGAAGAAGAAAAAAAATCTACGATTTCTTTCAGCAGACTTATTATACATACGCCAGATTGTTTAAATCTCCGTTACAGAAGCAAGAGAAGGTTCAGTGACAAGCATAACGGATGTGGTTTTACCATAAGAAAATAAGTATTTAAATGATAAATTTGATATATGTTAGAAAAATATTAAACCAAAGGGTAGAGAATCATCCCTTATCATGATAATTAAAAAAAAAACCTATGAATATCACAAGAGAGTCAAAGGGAAAGTATCTTGTGTTACGTGTTGCTGAACATTACCTAAATCAATTGTTCAAATCAAAATTGAAGGAACAAAAACAGGAACAAAGAGACTGGATTTTCGCCTTTCTTGACCAAATTATTGTTATAATTGTCATATTAACAGAGAGGAATTTATGGCTTCTCAGAGAAACCTCAAGCAACTACATATGGCTCCAGGTCCACAACTGCCTCCCATTAGCCTTATAAATAACCCAAAGAGACTATTTTGTGACCAAGAATTCTTATCAATTATTAAAGTTCCAACTTTTAAAAGAAAACTAATTCATGTCATTATCATTTATTTCCTTTTTGAATGACCTTTCTCTAATATTGAAAAAATAAAAGAATAAAGGAGGTTTGACACCAGTGTTCAATAGGTACCTTTCTCAGTTTCACCTATTTGGGTGCAAATTTTTACTAAATGCTTTTTTTTTTTTTTCCCTGTGACAAAGAGTAGAGCTAAACTTGCCCAATTCAGGACATTTCTGTGACCAGATAAAGATGAGACATGATCAGAAAATTTCCAGAGCTATAGTAGCACTGCTTGCTATTCTCAGCTAATTCAGTCCATCTGGGGTAAAGTTTTATCAATGTGAATTTACACAGTAGATGAGTTTCCTGTTTTATGTGTTATGCCAAAGCTAAGTTCAGCTATACTGGCCTTCCATGTGAAGAGGAATCATCTTATCTGCCCACCACAAATATAATCTCACAGAGCATCTATCAAGTAAACCAAACTAATAAGATAAGGAATTTGGTATTTCTTTTGCATTTCAAGTCTCATTTCATTTGTTTTGAGCTCAGGGAATCTGAGCATGCCCTTATTTTCATGAAAGGCTATAGATAATGCATTTATGTTCTGTCTTTTTTATATAAACCATCTTTGAAGCAATGTTGATTTAAACGTCAGGATTTTTTTTCCACCGGCTATTTAAATATTATTTATCCTACGTAGTTTTGCTATCTATTGTAGAGTTAGCCCACAGTTTTGGTTTTTGCTGAAATTGTTCATTATATCATCAGGAATAATAAACATGAATAAATCATGTGCCATTCTTTGAGAATAAGAAATTACATCTGTTTGTAAAGAGTTTGTGATTTGTTTTGAGACAAGAGAGAGACACAACAATGAAAATCATTATAAGGTAGCCAATTCTGTGGGTGAAATGAATGGTTGAGGTGGAAAATTATCCCTAAGGACAGTGGATTCAGGGAGGTGTCCTCCAGAGGATAACATTTAAAGCCGTCCTTGAAATTGGACCAGGGCAGTAAGAATTGCCCAAGAAAAATTTCTAAGAAGATTTGCATAGTATACCGATGAAAATGACAAGACCACTTAAATCAAAGAGTTTGTGAAGGGTAACAGGGATCAAAACCTGAGGGTCAAATGCGGCTGGATTTGATAGAGTCTTGGAAGACTATGGGGGAAAAAAATCAAGAAATGCAAACATATTAACATGAATATTTCAGAATACTCCCTTTGTCCTACTTGACTGAGCATCAAATGCTATATTTTGTTCAGGAAATAGGCAAACATTTTGTGTTGGATGTTTAATATTGTTATGTTATTCAATCTCTTGATGTTTATAATGATAAATTTTCTCAGTGATATTTTAATATTTTTTACATTTTATTTTTAATAAAATAATATTCTAGTGTAAAAATTCATTCACATTTATTTTTATTATAAATATGATTGTATCTTTTTGCTCTGAAGTTAAAATAAATGCATCCTTTTATGTTATTTTGTTCTTTTATATTCTTCATTTTCTTCTACTCATTTTAAAATAGAATATACATATTTTAATTTAATTTTGTAAAAAATTGGAAAAAGCCTAAATAGTTTCAGTTAATTTTGAATATGATCATGGAAAACCATTTTTAAAATATTAAATATTTTAAAACGTAAACACATACTAAATAAGCTAAGAATGTATGAGAGGCTTAAAATTAAGAGGTACTGGGTAAATATGCACAATATTTTTCAATTTTTTTCTTTAAAAGTGATATTAATCTTAAGTGATTTCCCTAGGATCTACTTACTAAGATATAAACTCTTTTAACGTTTAACAACTGGCATAGTAGAGATTTGGTAAGTGGAAATTTCAAAAAGAGAATAGAACAATAATGATAAAGAGCAGCCATAGAAAATTTGAGATCGAGAGAACTACAGATGTTCCAGGAGAAAGAAAAATATCTAAAAGGCTATTGTAAATTCATTTTGAGTTTAAAAGATTCTGTCAGTTACGATGTCTTGCTAAACAGGCAATCTGAAATACTTAACAGTTCTGGCTTCTGTATTCTATTAATCTAGTGATAATGGTGAAAATTCTTATGATAATGATAATACTGGTGAAGATGATTAAAGTTTGTCACTGAAACATTTCCCATTCTCATGGCATTTTTTGAAACAGTATCTTATTGATTTGTAGCAGGAGAGATTTTAAAGATTCAATCCAGACCCGAAAGGAAAGAGATCAGATAGACAGGTGAGAGGAAGGAGAGGGAGTATTAATCGTTGAATACCAAGAATGTGCCAAGGCCGTTACATGTATTATTTAATTTAATTCACTCAACAACAATATAAGGCCATGAAGGCACTTCAGTGGCCCAAGATTACACACTTGCGTGTGAGACAAAGTAAGGAATCAAACTCATCTCTCTGACTTTAATATTCATATGGATTCTACTCTAAAACACTACTATGCAGAAGCAACCGCCTTTGCTCAGCTATAACTCTGGCTTCTGGACAGAGTGTGCCCTGAGAATGACTTTAATACAGTACCATTGATAATACACTTACTCTGTAAAACTGCGGCACAGACTGAGGCAAATGTAATTTCCATTGCCAATATCTATGTTTTCCTTCTCATCTAGAAAATAATGCTGATTTTATCAGAGGGAAGAAGCCTGCATTTTCCAGTTTTCTTTACAGATTAGAGTACTCATATAACACAGCTCTAGCCAATAGGATATAAATGAAAGTTGTTGATTGTGTCTTTGAGGAAGGGTCCTTAAAATGCATGTTAGGGCATGGAGGGTGGCAGACTCCACAATGTGTGGCATTTTCTCCTTGCCCTTCTTACTGTCAGAAAAACTGATGCAATTCTCAAAAGTTTAGAAACCATCTTGGAACTATAAATCAGCTCTCATAAGTTAGGAATGTGAATAAAACATCAAAGAATCCTATATCTCTAACAGCATGGTGGAGTCATTTTACCAGTCCCAGACAGCGCATTTCCAAATTTTTCA
Organism: Indri indri; assembly: GCA_004363605.1. Taxonomy (NCBI): domain Eukaryota; kingdom Metazoa; phylum Chordata; class Mammalia; order Primates; family Indriidae; genus Indri; species Indri indri. The sequence goes on along the minus strand of RJWJ010049505.1, from coordinate 4,849 downwards.
TTACAAGAACGACAAAAAAAAGAATGCATTAATTGTTCAAGCTGATATTTTTCAGATTTTACAATTTATAGCCTTAAAAAACCCCAAGTTACGGGCCAACATACATGAGGAGCAGCTGTATCTCAATCATTGTATCTATGTGATATAAAATATACAGACAAATAAAAAAAGTCAAACAATCATGTTTTCTTCAATATCTAGAATTTTAATGTTATAAAGACACATAAGTAATTTTGGTTCTCTCTTATGTAATTCATGTTTGCTTCAGATCTAATGTAACCATGTTAATACAAAAATAAGGCTATTTTTAGGAAGTTTGCTTAAACAAATTATAATGATCAGAATATTACAGGGATAAAAATGATATCTGCAGTCTGAATGATCTAATTTATTTGCTCATTCTATAATGTCTATAAATCAGATAGAATTGGTCACAGGCACTGTGAAAATGAAATGTCATGGTATCTCAACCTTCTGCAATGAATTTTTGTGGGGAATAAAAGTAAATGTTCGGTAAAATTCCATGCAAATATATTACTATATAAATAAGAATATTAATATTTTATTGCAAAAGTTGTATAGAGGTATCATTAATTTAGTATAATGTTTTTACAGTGTTTATAAAATTTCTCATTTACATCTTCAACATTAGTTACTAATTTTATGATATATGCATATTTTGGTTGATTCTTTTGATAGATATATCAACTATATTCCTATAGTTTTGAGGTAACTTTCATTAGACATTATTTAATATTAAAATATGTATGAAATAGAACTTAAATGATTATAATTATCATTAAACTTAAAACATACTTTGAAAACAAACTAAATATATATTGCATAGTTTCTTAAAGTTTGATCAGGTAAACTAAACCTATAAGATTTCTTTCCATTCAATTTTTGCTGAGTTACATGACAATAGCAGGGTGTGACATTATTGTGGTAAGGTATTTTGTTTTCCGTTTTTAAAAAGTAAAATTTCTAAATATTTTATTGAGTGGTTCAATCACTTAAAATAATTTAAATTAGTATCTTTGGGGAATATAATTCCATCGAATTTCCAAAAACACAGTGAGAAAGGAGACAGGGATATATAATATTTATAATTTGTCACTGACCTTAAAAAGAAGACATTGCATATATAATTTACCTTCCTTAAGAAAACTTGCATGCAGTTCTTTTCTTTTTCTTTTTTTGATTTTTTTTAGACAGTTCTCACTGTCACCCAGGCTGAAGAGCAGTGGCACAATCATAGCTCACTGCAGCCTCACACTCCTGGGCTCAAGTGATCCTCCCACCTCAGCCTCCCAAAGTACTGGGATTACAAACATGAGCCACTGAGCTCAGCCGTATTAATTTTTTTTTTTAATTTTTAGCTTTTATTTCAGCATATTACGGGGGATACAAACGTTTAGGTTACTTATATTGCCCTTGCACCACCCGAGTCAAAGCTTCAAGCATGTCCATCCCCCAGACGGTGTGCACCGCACCCATTATGTGTGTGTACATACCCATCCCCTCCCCCTCCCTCCCGTCTGCCCCACACCCAATGAATGTTATTACTATATATGCACTTAAGTGTTGATCAGTTCATACTATGTACTCACCATATACGGTTTTTAACTGGATGTTAATCAGAGAATATCGAAAAGATTCATTCATTACCAAAGTAAATCTATCGTCCTTTGCTAAGGATTATATCTAAGCACTTAGGAACACTCTGAGAGAGAAAGGAAATGGTATGCCAATGAGTGAATGAAAGAAGTGAATTCTGACTCTGCTAAGCTAATATTTAGCATCGGGCAGTTCTATTCATCTTTACCTAAACATAGATAAATAGAACATTGTTCAGAGATACACATCTTGTTATTAAACAATGCAAACTATAACTAACATAGCCTAACATTTGTTTTCCCTTAATTTTATACTCATTTTTTTCAGTAAGGTACCATGCATTTAGCTAGATACCATTGATTATGTATTTATTTTAAATACTTTCATTTCTTCTCTTCTTTATCACTGTTACCTTAAGTACACCCCGATGATTTAAATTAACACTGTATTTAAACAAAGTAAAAAATTTGAAATATGAATAAATATGTTTTAAGTTACATATAATAAACACATAGGATTTAACATGTCCTTTCTTAAGTTTACTTATATAATGTTTGCCTATATGAGGCAACAATTCTATTTTGCACATTTTTTTACAATGGCTAAAATTTTCAAAATATCAAGTTAATAAAAAAAATAGGGACCATATTGTTTGACAAAATTTGATATGTTAATTTATAATGTTTTTATTTTCTTAAACTAACACTTTATCCATTCTGGAACCCTAATGAATATATGCTAATAATTATAAAACAATATTATTCAGCACAGTTGAATAAATTATTATTCAGCACAGTTAAATAAATTTGGCATCCTGTTCTTATACAAGATGTGTATTCCAACAACAATAAAATTGAATTAGTTTGCTAAAACATAATGGCTCGTAGAATATTTACTAGGATTTAACTTTAGTGAGATAGCTACCATCATAACCATCTGAACTAGTAAAGAAAAAAAAAAACCTCTTTAATAATTTTTCAAATTCCATTTTTTTCTTAGCTACTTAAGGGAGAGGTGATTGGAGGGGAAATCAAACACTGCAATGTTTCAACGAATGCAGTTATATCCCTTGACATAAATATCTTAAATCCTTCTAAAAAGGTAGAAAAATGTCCTGGTAAATTTACATTTGCATTCTGTCTGCTATTATTTTAGCCAGCCTTTTGATTAGGGTTGAGAATTTCAGTATTCCAGCAGGATTACTGGTTTTCTTTCAGCACTGATGTTTATTATGTTCTTTCTGGACAACAATTCCATAAGTTTGATGTATCGTATTAATTTGTTTTGTAGGAGTTGATCAATTAGCTTGAGAAAACAATATGTAGTGTTGATTCAAACATATAACAAGCATAATTTAATACAAATGGTGCATAAGGCATTGATTTTGCCCAACTGCTCTGTAGAATTAGTGTCACTAAACAAGGCAGCCAAGCTGAACTAACAATATTAAGCATTTGTGCAATTTATCTCTTGCTATAATGAACAGTAAGTGATATAATGACCAACAAGATTAATGATAAAACAAACATGCTAGTTAGATTCATGATATAGAAGACCAATTCACAGTATTACTTGGTAATCAATAATTTGAAGATTAATTTAATAGGAGTGTAAAATGAAGCAACATGGGAAATAGAAACCTTTCCTGGAACACATTAATTGCCATAGCCTTTTAAAACTATCTTCAAGACTGACTATGCTATAATTTATCTGTTTTAAACCTTTTGATACATTTGTTTTCCAGAGTTTTAACCTAAATTATACATTATCCAAAGCAATTTATTTTTTTACATTTTCCTAAACTCATGAAACCCCAGATCATTAGGGATGCCTCCTTCCTGATTCTGCTATAAATGGAGAGGGTATTTATCAATAGTACTCATTCACAACCAGTGTACTTTCCCTCCAGTGGCTTTAATGAATGTAATTAACTAAAGGAAGAAAAGTGTGTCTGAGGACAAAAAGATGGGTGGTATACCATAAAAGAAGCACTTAATGAAAAATACTAAAGGTAAGAAAAATTTGGTTTATTGTTCTTTTTAGCCCTTCTTTCCAATTAACTAATTCTCTCTGAGTCTTTCATAAATTATTTTAAACCTTTACATTTAAATTATACACTATACGGTAAGTGTGCAATCAATAGTAAATTGGAAACTTTTAACTCTCAAGTTCTATGTTTCCCTAGAAGGAAATAATCCAGAGTAGTTCAAAGCCTCACAGTAAGTGGAAATGTTCCATGACTCTACGTCTTTCATGGAATGAAACAACTGAAAGTTAATACTCTGTAGTTCCTTTAGTCAATGTGTCTGTTCATGACTTGAACTACAGCCAATAGCTACTTCCTCTCCAAAAGAGAGTTTAAAATATTATTCCCATATTCAACTCCATTATAAAAACAAGCAATTTGCATCTTGGCTCTGTTTGCCAAAACCATACAAGCTACATATATTAAACATATATAAATATATATAAACAATATAAACTAATTTTACATGAATAAATTCTTATACAGTCAACCTTAACATTATTATTATCTATTCCATTACTACACAAGAGCATCATTTTCTGAAACAAAGATTAGGACAGCGTTTGTGGTCAAATGTACAGATGACAAGTATTTCAAAGCACGTGATTATGGTAACATAATGATAACAGTCACTGATTTCTTAGTGTGTCTCAGGTTCTCTAAGAACTTCAGATATAATAACATTTACTCATCATATCAACTCTCTGATACAGGTTATTAATCTTACTCCCATTTTATAGATGTGCAAACAGGTGCAAGAGAAGTTAAGCACCCTGCTAAAGATCTACAGCTATCAAATAGAAGATTTATAGTTGGCATCAAAACTTGCAGTCTTTACTGTAATTTCTGTCCAGCTAATTTAAAAGAGGATTTCTCCATTGCACTTCATTTTTCCAAAACCAACCACAAGTGTTTGTTTGTTCACCTGTTTATTTTGTTTTGTCTATCCTACTCTAATAAGTATATAATTTGTCACTTACCTAATTAAATTCACGTGACTGTAAAATACAGAGTTTCAGATATATTTTTGGGAGAAGCCGAACAACCAGGCTTCAAGAACGGCAGTAACGGGAGTAAAACATCTATAGGCTTTCACTCACGTCTACCATTAATAAGCCACTACAACTCCTTGCACACTCAACTCCCTTCTTTTCCTCCACTACATGAGGGCTTGTGTTTAATGCATAGATTCTGCTCATTCATACA
>RJWJ010049504.1:0-10222 GCA_004363605.1 Indri indri | reverse complement strand
GGGAGCCAGAGGGTGTGCAAGATGGATGGGGCCAGGTGAGGGGCAGGGGGCTGGTCTGTCACAGAGGCTCGGCAGTGAGGCAGCGAGGGCGGCCTGACAGGCCAGACGTCTCCCAGCTGGGAAGCGACTAGAAGGTCGAGCGCCCCTCCTCCCCCTCCCCCCCCTCCCCTGCCAGGGCTCCCTGCCTTGCTGGGAACTGTGTGGAGAGGCAGAAACTCTGTGACTTCAAGCTTCAGGGGACTCAGTGTCCAGGATGGGAAAGGCCGTCAAAGACCAGGTGTGGGGTCTCCAGCCCAGACCCTTCTTTCACCAAGGAGGAAGCCCCAGGGAAGGGCCGACCTGCCCAAGGTCACACAGCTCTGAGTTAGGCAGCTCCAGCTGGCCTCCAGGCTCCTGTCACCTCTGCCCTTAGCCTTTGCCGGTGGGGACCCAGAGACAAGGCCAACGAAAGGGGCCACATCTTAGGAAGTTGAGGGTCAGGAAGCAGGACAGAGAGACTGGGGGGCTCTGAGGCCTCTCAGGCCTCTTGGAGGCTTCACCACTGTGAGTCCCAAACGGTGACGGTGACGCAGCCCCAGGCAGCAGGGGCCCCGGAGGCCTCACCTGTCCACTCTGCTGATGGCAATGGGTTGTGTTTGTTTGTTTGTTTGTTTGTTTGTTTTTATCAAAATGCAGGCACATGGTACTGGGGGTTCAAAGAGGCCCCAAAATAACACTCCCTTTCTTCACTTGGGGTGGGTTTCTGAGACATAGAAAAAGTTAACAGACAGAAGGAAATCAAAACATAGGTTTTATTACTGATACCAGCTGGATTGGAAGCCCCGGCTGTGGTCAGACTTGCTCCACCTCATCATGGCCTAACAAGTCCACGTGTACTTAGGGGGTCCACGGTACAAAGTCACCGCACAGTGTATTTGAAATCACACTGCCCCAGGAATTGTAAGACCTGCGGTCTCTGAAACGTCCTTCCAAGTGTTTCTGCTCCTTCTCCTGAACCAACGTGGACAGCTTCAGGATGATGTGACTCTTATGGGGGTGATGTCCCAGAAGGGCTGTGCTCTCTCCTAGGTGGTGGGATGCACAGACAGAGGGGGATTGGAGGCAGAAGGAAACCACCCCCTAACGTGGTCCACTGAGCACCCCACATACTGGGGCCACCCCTCCACTCACTCAGCCAGTGCCTACTGCACCAGGAGGTGAGAGACCAAGGCTCTGCCCTTATATCCTTCCAGTCTCATGGCGGGGCCAGAAACAGGCTCACAAAGCTCGACAGGATCAGGCCTCCAAGTAAAACTTGCTCTGAGGAGGAAAGATCAAAGGACTAATTTATACTTGGGTGTAAAAGACTGATAGCAGGTTGATCCTTTCAGGCCTACTTGTTTTTAAAAAGAAGTCTGCTTTCCTCTCCCAAAAGTTTGGCTCCTCAGCGGTGGGATTTTAGGTTGGTTGTGTGAGGAGGAAGTGTGTGGATTGGGGTAATTTCCCAGTGTCTGAAAATCAGGTGGACACACACACACACGCTCACAGGAACATTGCGCGCTGTTGGACACATCTCCCTCCATGAGTGGAAGTTTCTCGAGACACCCTGTGTCGTTTATGTTTGTAGCACTAGCGTGTTACACAAGGTTGAGCGCACAGTGGGTGTTTAGGTAGGTTTGAGAGATGAAAGAATGAATGAATGAATGCCCAAGTGTGGATGATTATAACAGACTCTATTCCATGTGCTCAACCTAGGGTGCTGCGGCCCCAAAATCCCCATCAAGGCATGCCCATCACCCCCACAAACACCTGTCGCGCTGTTTCTTAGGCTTCTGCCTCCTGAGTCAGTCCCAAAGCCGCAGACTTCCCTGAGGTCAGCCCTTCCCATCGAAGCCCCAGTTTCTTGGTTCTGCCCGCACTGCCAAGATGTGCTGCCCTTGTCGAAAGGTAGACTAGAGGGAAGGAAGTGAGACCTACAAGGTAAGGCAGGTTAGAGCAGGCGTTGCTGCAAGACTGTTTTCTCTCCTGGCCTTGACCTCTGGCCCTGCTGGACAGCCCACCTTCCAGGCTGAGTTCGGGGGTAGTCTCTGGATGGAACCCCCTAGAGCCCCTACCTGGGCCTCCTTCTATTACCAGTAGGCGTTCAGGGCTGACAGGACAGGCTTCCAGCCGAGGGAGGGGAAGGAGGGAAGCACAGAAGGGGGCAAAACACCTTGTGTGTCCTCCCCAACACGTGTGTCCCCTGCAGGCAGGCTAAAAGCACACAGAGGCAGCCTAGAAGGGCAGGGAGCTGTGGGACAGCCTTCAGCCTAAGGGTGTGCGGACGCAGGGCCGTGCACCCCAGCCATTCTCGCTGTTGGAAGCCCCTCAGGTGCATCAACCACACTAAAAGGTACCCACATCCTTCATCAAACACAATAATCTCTGCTAACGACACGGCATGGCATTCGGTGGTTACGCGATTAAGCATTTGTTAGTTTCCGTTTTTGCAGCATTTATATGTTAGAGGCAATGATTCGTTCTTAGTTTGCAGGTGTCTTTTTGGGATCTGGAAATGCTCCAAGGCCCCGGGCGCTGCGCCTGCAGGTTCACCTGGATGGTCCAGGGTGGGTTATAGGCCTCCAGTCTTTTTGGTAGCAGCAAGCAGAATGCCTTGCACCCGCCACTGGGAGTCGCCTTAGGACACTGCCAAGGTGCCAGCAGCAGATGCTGGAGACGGGGCCTCCCAGACTCTGGGCACCTGGTGACAGCCTGGGTCCCTGGAGAGTATGGATCCTCAGGGTCCAGAGGTGAGGTCATTGCATCTTTCGGGGAGGAGGATTGACACATACGACTCTTCCTACACGTGTGAAAACTGTTTAGTTCAGGCGTGTGCTGGCTCCACGCTGGACAGAGCGGTGCCCACGCGACTCCTGCAGGGTCATCTTTGATGCTGGGGTGGTATCTGGTGAGTTCCTGTGGCTGCCCAGAGGCCGCAGGGCCTCTCCGTAGACGCCAGCTGCTCGCTCCCTCGGCCTCCAGCCTCATTAGTGGCGGCTCTGCCTGCTTCTCTCCCAGAAAATAGGACCCTGAGAGAGTTCTGGAATGGACTCCGTGTGCCCCCTCTCTCTGGCCAGATTTCAAACCCTGGAGTAGAGGACAGGCGACTCTGGGGACTGGCCCTCCTTCCTGAGAAAAGCTTGACTTTCAGAGGAGGAGGAGGGAGGGGGAGAGGGAAGCTGGGGATGGCTGGCCGGCCAGGGCTCTGGGGCCGAGCTAGCAGCTAGCGAGGGTGGTCGGGCAACCCCCCTGGGCTGGCTGGGCCCGTGAGCTCGCGCAGGGCAAGAGATGGTGCCGGCTGAGAAGGCATCTGTGTGGGAGTTGAAGAGGGCCGAGGCTGGCCCCGTGTCTGAGCTGGCTGGCTGGAAGGCCCCCTCCTCCCCTGCCCAGACGTGTGGCCACCCTGCCTGCTTTCGTCCCCTGAGACAGCCTAGAATGGTGGGAACATTTTTCTTCCCATTGGATGAAGCTCTGTGTGTGTGCCCAAGTGTGTGTGTGTGTGTGTGTGTGTGTGTGTAGCTCCTCCATTAGCAGAACTGTAACTGCAAGCTTCCTACCTGCCCATAAAAACGCCAGACCGGTGCATGTTCCGTCTAGAACCATGGCTGCCCTCCCCTACCCAGACAGAGCCATGGGGCCCACAGGGGCTTCGGGAGAACGGCACCCAGAGTGCAGCGGAGGCCACTCTCTGGTCAGCCCAGGTCTAGAGTAATTTCCTCAGACCTCTGCAGCTTGTCGAGGCCAAAAGATCCCATGCTGTGTATTGGGGACCCACACAGCTATCTGCCCAAAGTCTTCCAAGAGCTGGAAAGGCAGCAAGAAGGGGGCCCACTGGAGGAGAAGGATGAAAGGGCATTTGCCCGGCGCCTGCTTCTGTGAGTGGTCAGAGGGTGGGGTCTGCGTGAGGTCTTGGCGCAGGCCCACAGCCTGGCCCAGAGATAAGTCGTTCTGGGACAGAGGCTCCCTGTAGCCCGGCTCCCGGCACCACCCCTCACACAGACACGCGTGCACTTGGAACATGGCTGGTCTGAACCGAGATGTGCTGGCAGGGTAGGACACGCACCGGATTCTAAAGACTTCATACAAAAATAAAAGGAAAGTCTCATTAATAATTTGCCTGTTGATTGCATATTAAACCGGAACATTTTAGATACATTGGGTTAAATAAAATACATGAAAATGAATCTTTGACCTTTTTTGAATGTGGCTACTAGAAAATTTAAAAATCGCACATGCGGCTCAAATTGTATTTGTATAGGACAGCTGGAAGTTAAAGAATTTGGGGTATTCGGAAGGGGTTAAAGGGCTAAAGGTTGAAGAATCTGGAAAATGTGGAGAAACCCCCAATACCACCTCTGGTGGACCAACTAGGATCTCAGGGTTTAATCTTAGGGATTTGGGAATTGGATAATTTTTTTTAATGCTCTATTTTCAATTTGGTAATCTTTTTAAAGAAAACTTCCATTAAAAAAACTTTTGCAGATAATTTTGAGATAATTTTAAATGAAAAGGCATGGTCATAGTGTGAGATTTTTAAAGTCAGTGTTTCTCAAACTAGAATCCACAAACATAGTTCCAGGAAATAAGATACTGTTCCCCTTTCCCTGTGATAGATCCATGCACTACTCAAGCTTGAGAGAGAATGTTCTGGGGCTCCTGCCCCAGTGGAGGGGGCTGTGGTCATCGGGGAGCCCTGTTCCTCTGCCCGTCACCCCCAGTAGCATTCTGTCCTCCTGCCTCACCCCCCACCTGGGGAGGGACGACCACTGGAGAGGCCCTCGCATTGGGGGGAGGCTGGAATGGATGTCCTTTCTCCACCTGACGTTTCAGGACCCCTCCCTGACATTCCCAAGGAGACCGAGGGCTCCTCTCGCCTTCCTCCCTTCTCTGACATTTAATACAAACTCTGGGATGTAGGAAGGGTGTATACCAGGGGTGTGGTGAGGTGGGCTTTGATTTAAAAGTCAGGTTGTTAACCCACCAAGGGCCCATCACCGCCAAGGGGCCACTGGGGCCCCACCAGGGCCTCATGAGACCTTTCTTTAGAGGCCTTAAGAACTGACAAGGCTGTGATTTACTACCACCGCCTCCCTGTGTGTGACGTGAAATAAGACTATCCTAATCCGTCAAATAAGAATAGGAGTTCATAAAAGCCCTAATTTTTTTTTTCAATAAAAAAAATTTTTTTTTAAGAGACAGGAGTCTCACTCTGCTGCCCAGGTTAGAGTGCAGCGGCATCATCATAGCTCACTGCAGCCTCGAACTCCTGGGCTCATGGGATCCTCCTGCCCCAGCCTCCCAAGTAGTTGGGACTACATATGCACACTACCATATCCAGCTAATTTTTTGAACATGGTTTTTTTTTGGTAGAGACAGGGTCTTACTATGTTGCCCAAGCTGGTCTCAAACTCCTGGCCTCAAGCAATCCTCCCTTCTTGGCCTCCCAAAGTGCTGGGATTATAGGCATGAGCCACCAAGCCCAGCCTAAGGTTTCATATAATGACTACTGTGAGGTACTTTTTGAAATATCAAGATAAAGTTGTGCTTGTGTGTGTGTGTGTGTGTGTGTGTGTGTGTGTGTGTGTGTGTGAAGCATTTTGTAAACCCATCCACCGTCCTCTTCCCCCAGCACCCTTCATGCCCCACTGGGAACCGTCAACGTGACGTTGGAGGGGCCATTAGGCGGGGACTGGGCAGGTGGGGGGTCTACCTGGAGTGGGGAGACGGGAGGAAATTAGATGCGGTCTCCACCCCTTCCCTTCCTCGCCACTGACTGTTCTCCACCAGCCTCTCGAAGCTGGAGCAGCGGGAGCCTCAGACGTCTGGGTGCCCTCGGACATCTGGGGGGCCCTCACGGCCAGTCTTGCTGTGCTCACCCACCTGCTCCCGGGTAGCGCTGGGGCAGACCTCTCTGCCAGCTCCTCCTGTGCCCGAGGCCAGGCCACTGGCCTTCCCGGGTCAGTTCTCTACCCGCAAGGGCAGCGAGTAGAAGAGAAACCCTTTGCCGCAGCCCGGGGCAGGCAGGAGTGTGGGCTGAGAGGCTCATTAAAGCTTTCTAAAAAGCAATTAACCGGAGGGATGAGCCCTTTGGCGGCTCTGGAACTCGCTCCTCCCAGCGGGGAGCTTGGCAGAGAAAGGCTGAGTGGGTGGGCGGAGCTGCGCTCAGTCTCGGTGGGCCCGGGCCCCTCTCCTCCTCCCCTAAATACAACGAACAAGTAAACAGAGCTCGGAGGGCAGAGGCAGAGGCTGAGGCCTGGGCTGCCCCTAGACCCAGGGCTCTGTCAGCTTTTTGCCAAGGCTGTGGCAGGCTTGGGAGGCCAGGGCGCAGGGACGGCCAGCGCTGGGCACCCGGGCCCTTTGAGCTGGGGGCCCTTGCGGGCTGGGAGTGCTCGCCTTCCGCTGAGGTCCTGGCTCCCAGGCTGGAGTGTTGGCGACCCCAGGAGGGCAGGTCCCCACCGGCTGCCTGCATACCTGCTGGGCCTACTGTGCTCCCTGGAGCCCCAGCCCTGCCCCTGCCATGACCCCCACCACTGCTCTCAGGACACTGGGACAAAGGCTTGAGCCAGGACAGAGCTGGGAGGAGCATGAAAGGGTGGGTGGGGTCTGTCCGGGGGGCCGGGAGTGGAAAGGGGGGCATCACAGCCCCCGCCCCGCTCAGCCCACCGCACACAGAGCCCCACGTCAGATCCAGGCGGGGGGGAGACTGGAGCGCGTGCAGGGTCTGACTTGGGGCTCAGCGGGCTTCGCCCTACAATCTCCCAGAGTAGAGAGAGGCTGGGGCTGCTGCCTCGCACAACTCCAGGGGGCGCCACGTGCACAGAAGGCAGCGTGGCTCCGGAGGTGAAAACGCAGCCTGCCCGACGTGCACTTCCCCGGGGTAACAGCACCTTCTCCCATCTGTGTCCCCCGTCCCTCAGGCTCCTGAGCAACAACAAGATAACCGGGCTCCGCAACGGATCCTTCTTGGGACTGTCCCTGCTGGAGAAGCTGTAAGTGCCCGGCGGAGGGCGGGGGCGGGGGCGATGGGTGAGGGTCTCGGACAGTCGAGCAGCGCCGGCTGCGGAGCACCCAGAACCTGCTGACTGAGCAGGGCCCGGAGTCGGACCCTCTGGGACCCGCCAGGGACTGGACCCCCGGGAAGAGGATGGAGCGGGGCGGTCTGGAAGGGAGAGACCAGCTCTCTCGCCAGCACCGCAGAGAGAAGTGGGGAGACCTGGCGGGCCTGGGCCAGCGGGGCTGGGGGAAGCTCATTAATGCTCTTTAATGAGCAATTAGCTGTGAGGGCTGAGCCCTCGGCCGCCGCCCCCTCCCAGCTGGGAGCCCAGCATAAAAGGGCTGAGGGCGGCTAAAGGTGACCGAGGCCTCTTTCCTCCTTCCCTAAAAACAAATCAACAAACAAAGCCCCCCGGGGGCCGAGCGCTGGGCTGGAGAGGGGGAGGCATTCGCCGCAGCATCCTTCAGGGCGGCTGGCCTTGGGCTGCGGGGCCCTGCGGGCCCGCACGAACCTCGTCCCCGGGGCTGGGCACCCCTGAGGTCTGGTGAGGAGCCCGTGGCCGGGTAAGTTGTGAGGGAAATGAGCCCCGACGAGAGTGTCCACGGGGGCTTGTGGAGTCGGGGGATGCGCCCTACGTCAGAGACCTGACCCAGCCACTCAGGCAAGTCACGGAAGCTGCCACATGAGGGCACCGATCCCCCCTCTCCAAACTCACTGTCCGCCGGCACGTTCCAGAAACCGCAGCCTGTACCGCGGTGCTGGGTCTCCTCCCCTCTGTCCCCTCCACACACGAGGCCTGGCCCCACCTCTCCTGGAGGCTGGTTCTTGCTTTCTCTCCACCGCAGTCCCCTCTCCTGCCCCGTGTGCGGGGCCGTCCCCCCTTCCTCCCAGGGAGGGTCCTTGGCTCCCTTTCCTACCATGTTGCCCCAAAGCTTTGGATCAGTGCAGAAGACAAAAGAGTAAGGTGTGACGCCTGCTCCCAAAGTGCCAAAGAGATGACCGTCCAGAAGAGACCACAAACAATGCCGCGTGCGCTAGAATTAAGTCAGTCGGGGCTCCCGTCAAGTTCAAAGGAGGTGTCAGCAAAGGCTGGCGGGTTCACCGGCAATAGAGATGCAGCGTCTCCGTGACACGTGTCGAAGTCACACGAGGGCACCTCTGTCACACCCATTTCACAGCAGAAGGGAGGGTCTCTTGCCTCCACCCCCTGTGTCTGGGTTAGTAGGAATAGAAAGGGGCCAAACCCACGTTTGTCTACCGTCTGGGGCATGCTGGGGGGTGGCGGGGAGGGGGCCCAGGATGGTGATGGTGACATCCACATGCAGCCCGGTGACCAGGTCCCTCTGGCATCTACCTGCTGTGCAGCTCACAGACACGGTGGTCCTGGCCAGGAGAAAGGGCAGCCACCACGCTGCTATTTACACATCTCCCTGGGTGCCAACAAAGAGGGAAGGCAGCTAAGCATTTGGGAGCTCCGGGTCCCCCGCTCAGATGTCCCTTGCGGGGTCTTCTGGAGGAAGGCAAACCGCAGCCGCCTCTCCAGCCCCGCCTTGCCCCTCGAGGTCCAGGCACCTCCCATAGTCGTGCTGCCTTCTTTGCCAAGCGAGCTTGAAGCCTCTCGTGGCCTTGCTGGCATCTTCCCTTCATCATCCTCTGCCCTTCTCCTCGGCCCTCAGTCTCAGGGGTCCGTTTTCCAGTGAGGATGAAAAGATGGCCTTCCCTTCCCACCCACGCCGAGGTGCTGCAGTGGCTCCCCTCCCCAGCGCCACGGACAGGGAGACCTCACAGCAGGTGCAGCAGGCACTTAATCGGAGACTAACGCAGGACAGGACGGCATCTGACTCGAGGCGGAGTCGTGCAACTCGTGTGACACGGGAGGAGCACAGGCGTGAGAACGTGCTCCACCGTGGGAGTTCCGCCTCCTGAGGCCTCCGCGCCCTGCACATGCCAGGCTCCGTGCTGGGCGCGGGGAGTGCACAGTGGACCAGGTGCCTGTCCTCTGGGCCCTTACCTCTTACGAGGGGACCCAGGAAATGGCAAACACACCTGCGATGTGCCAGGAGACATTAGTGCAGCAAAGAAAAGCAAGGCAGGGTGAGGTTGCAGGAAGGAAGAGGACAGAACCAGGGTGGAGGCCACCCGGAGGGACTGAGGGAGCAGGCTCTGAGCGGGCCCTAGATCCAGGGAGTGCCTGGTGCGTTTAAGAAACAGGAGGACAGTGTGGGTGGGCAGAGCGAGGGGGCAGTGTTAGGGGACAGGTCAGGGTGATGCAGCCTGAGCGCCGGGCGCGGGGCTTTAGTTTCCTCACTGCAGAAAGAGCGGGTGCGCGGATGTGGGCGGTACAGCGTGGCGCTCACGTTCTGTGACCCGGAGGTGTGCATATGATGCCCCCAGTGCTGCTGCGTGGGAAGACAGCAGAGCCCCACAATGGGCCAGGCTTTCCCGAGGGGGGCGCTCTGGGCAGAAGGTGTGCTGTGCTCAGCAGGACGGGGCAGTGCCTGTGTAGGGGCGGGGCCGCCGGAGCACCCCTTTATATAAACATACATATAAAGACATTTTTTAACAAAAAGAACCGGCTCACAGGATTGAGGGGTTGGCAAATCCAAAGTCCGTAGGGCAGGCAGCAGGCTGGGAGGTCAGGCGGGAGCTGCAGTCTGCAGGCAGGAATTCTTCTCCAGCCTGCCTGAGGCCCACCTGCGTTGTGGCAGGTACCCGCCCTTCCTGGCTGTAGATGTCACCCCATCTGCAAAACCCCCACGGCAACATCGAGCTCAGTGTCTGGCTGAGTCTCTCAGGACTGTAGCCTGGCCAAGCTGACATAAAACTAACCATCACAACCACTGTCCCACGGTGGGGACAGGGCCCTTGCGTAACGTAGCCCTGGGCCCCGCTCCCGGAGACTCGAACGCATCGGGTCCCGCGGGGCCTGGGAATGTTTTGGGCAGAGTGCAGGCGATTCTCATGCTCATCCAGGGTTAGGAGCCAGTGGGCAAGATGACCCCTAGACTGAGGGCCTATTCATCCCGAATGAGACACCACGGCCTGGCACGTAGTTGGTGCTCAGGAAACACTGATCTCTCTGTGCCGTCAGGCTCAGATGTCTCGGCTTGGGCATCCGAGGCCATGGCTGCTTAACGTCCCGCAGTCTATACACAGCAAGTCCCGGGGGTGGGTTGGGGCTTAGTCTAATAGCTGGAAGGGAAGGTCCAG